>CM038677.1:669200019-669367792 GCA_021605205.1 Aegilops longissima | reverse complement strand
TCGGATAGGCCTCATTGTAGGCAACACCTTGAACTCCAAAAGAATCGGTGGTGTCCTCTCGTCGACCTTCAATGCTGACCTGGCAGGAGCCATGGTTCATCCTTAGACGTAAAGCGGAGAAACCTCATTACACATTTCATCGTCATGCATGGCAGCGGAATGTACTAGATATAGGCCACATCCACCACGCTGCAATGGATGGCTACCTTTGTTTCAATATCTACAAGGGTTGGATGAAGAGCAACAACCAAGTTGGCAGTTCAAGCAAAGATGTATCGGCCAAGAGGAAGAGGGACAAGGACAAAGTCGAGGGCGTGGGCGAGGACTCGAGTAAGGTGGCGTGTCGTTGCTCATGGTGGTTCTAATCACGGTGTCTACGGAATAGTTGCAAAGTTTAATTTCAGGTGTGCTTAATTTAATTTGAGGGTGTGTTGTCTGAGCCCCAGCAAAACTATGTTATGTTTCTTCTTGTTACTTTAACTCTTTAGTAAGTACATACTAGTATTTCTTACATTTCATCTTTTAGTTGGTATAGTACTACCACTCGTTTATTCACATTATATACGTACAATATATATGGCCAACATCATATAGCCAGCAGTTTAGTTGTCAAAGAATTTCAGGGTGCTTAGTTTTGTCAAAGAATTCGGGTGCTTAGTTTTATTTGAGGGTGGGTTGTGATGGACACCATTATTGTGACTAGCCTTTTTAATAGTACTATATGCATAATTTGGCTGATTTAGCTCTCTATATGTACCACCTTTTTTAATTTCAAGTTTTGCTCCATGGCGCAATCCATCGATACTCTTCTTTGTACAAAAGTATACATTTTTAAAAGGCTAGAGGCGGGCAGTCTAGCTTGGTCGGTTTCACGAGAGGCGAGGGCCTTTGTGATTTGACGGCTCATTACTGCTGGAAGGCGGGGCCTTGTGATTTGACTGCTCGTATAAATGCGCCGATGACCTGATCAAGGAGTAGCAATGAACCGTGCGGTATACTCAAGTTTTCCACTGGAGTAGTACTGTGACGGAGGAGCACGAAACACGGCAGCCCAGTGCCATATGGCGATAAAAAATGATCTAATTTGCTAGTCATCTCATTGTTACTAGCATTGTCCTATTCATTCCCTCAAAAAAACAAAAACCATTGTTCTATTCATGCCTCGCAGAGAACGTGACACATGCGGCGAAACACCCGAAGCAAAAGATGAAACACAACAGCAAAAAGAAGAAGGTAGATTATCACCCAAAATGATCTAATTCGCCGCAGAGTCGTAACTGCTTCTTCATCGCCTCCACGACCTCCATCTCCTTGCGCATCTCCTCCGCCATCTTCTTCATTCTGTCCATGACACGTGATTTCTCGACGCGAGCCTTCATCATCTGTTCCACGGCCGCATTATGTACCTTGACAGCAGCCGGGTGCTCGATGCGGAGCTTTGCCAACTCCTCCTTCTGTTCCATGATGAGGGCCTGCAACATCTTCATCGAGGAACTACTATTCTCATGCAGCTTCTTCCAGCCGGCGTTCTTCTCCTTCAACAGGTCGATCTCGTGGAAAAGCTTCGCCTTGTCCTCCTGAAGTCGCAGGATTTTGCCGGTCGCCTTCTTCTCCGAGGAAATGCTCTTCTTCAGCAACATCACCAAGCCGGCGGCCAACTCCCCCTGCTGATTGAGCTTAGCGGGCATGTCGTCGAGGCTCTCCTTCAGCAACTCCGTCAAGCCTTTGATGAACTCCTTCTGCTTATTGAGGTGCTTATTGAGCTGATCGGGCATGCCGTAGAGGGATAACGACTCCAGCTCCGCCGGCTCGGCATGTTCGCCTCCGCGGCTAGGGCGCTCCTGGGAGCCATCACCTGCCTGTGAGAGATCTTTCGAGGTCTCTGCGTGGCGGAGAGCCCTCTCTTTTTTATCCGCAGCCTTGGTTACCGCTTCCTTGTTACGAGTAGTTCTCGGCCTAGAGCTCTGCTCACCGGCCATGGCAATGACGGACGAAGAAGAAGCACTTATGAGGAGGAAAGGTAGAGTAATTTTCGGTTAGGTAGTTCCCCTTTTTATAACCTAAGTACTAGCACTAGTAGTACTAATACCTGCATAGTGGGAACACGTTCAGGTTTGAGTGCGTACTAGTAGGTGTGAGCAGCTTTGAATGTGATGGGAACAAGGTAAAGATTAATTGATGGTTTTCGTTTCGAGGCCCGAAACGGCTCCCGATGAGTTTAGCGGAACATAAATTTCAAGTACTACACTGTCAAAAATTGGCACAAAATACGAAGGAGACCAATGGAAGTACTACTAGCAACCCACGATTTAACTACTCTCATGCGCGCAGTGGAGTAATAATGTCTTTCTTCCGCCCTCACGTCCACTCAATTTGCATGCGCTGTATTAATTGACCATCAATGAAGTGAAACGACTTTACACGCGTCAAATTATCACATGGGGTGGATCTTGGTACAAAATTGCGTCTGCCGTGTACCAGCGTGTGCATGCGAGGAATGAGTGTGTGCGTGGCGTGCGTGCACATCTTCGCCGTGCATGTACCGCCCGGTATGGCTCGGGGAGGGCAGTACATTCTTCGGAACCAGCAGCACGTCACGTGATCAATCCACGCAAGGAGGTCGCGACAACGCCTCCACATGTGCCACATGGCTTCATGAACTGTAAGAGATACACTGTGTAGCGTACCATTGGTACTCTAATTTACGTGTTTTGCACATACTCGAAGTACTAGTAATGTACACGTGCATTGCACGCATCAGATTTTGCAACCAAATTATGAATAAATACCACACTATAGCATGTAAGCTCTGAGTCATATATGCGTGATGTAGTCCTTCGTTTAATCAAAATCAAATTAGTTTTTATAAAAAAGCTAAGAACGCGTGAATAGGAAAAACATGGGATTATAGTGGAATGTCGTCTTGAATCCTACAGGATTGTACGAGTGTTTGATTGTGCATAGAAAAAACTCAGAATTCTTTCAAAGAGGTTTGAGTGGATGGGATGGTTCCTATGAAATCTAGTGCAAATGAATCATATGGAAAAATTACTATGGTTTACAATCCTACGAATCAAACAACCAAGATAGGAAAAAATCCTAATGATTAGAATCCTCCAAAATTCCTTTGAGAATCCTTTGAATCAAAGAAGCCCTTAATCTATTTTATGATTCATGGAATTGTGCGTTGTAAAGCATAAAGTAAAAACAAATAATGGCAATTCAACTAGAAAAAAAGTTTGGGCAGTTATGATACGGAAGATTCTAGAACAAAAGAGAACCACTGTTGTTTTGAGGTTTGTGCATTATGCTTAAGTTCAACCATGGAGTCGCTAGATTGTACATGTGGCAAAATCCGGGGGGCTAGAAGATGGTGCGAGGGGCGAGTGGAGGAGACTATGAAGGAATGCACAAGTGCGAGATCGATATTAGAGAGAGGCGAATCGTGCGCTGTTTGCGCATGATGGCGGAGCCATGAAAAATAAATGAGCTAGGGGGCTAAGCATTGCTAATCCTTTACGAGGAGGGTCAATTCATGAAATTAAACCTTTTTTAGCAGCAATTGTCTAATGATCACATTCATATTAGCCTCGATATATAGTGATGTTAAGGGGGACAAGCCCCTTACTGCCCCATGTCTTCGCCATTGTGCACGCATGTGAGAGATGAAGCGGAAGGAATGGATGATGAGAGGGGGACGTTGGATATATAATTAATGTGGGTGTATTAGCTATTTATGTTAATCCTATATAGAGAGGTATAGATTGATCGATGTGGGCGTGGGAGAGGTATAGATTGATCGATGTGGGCGTGGGAAAGAGGTGAGACCTCCTTTGGATATATCTATTGATCGGTTTGTGTGGAAAACTATGAAAGACCTAGCTATATACACACATACATAGAGGAACATCGATCGTTGCGCATGCACGCGTGAGAGATAAAGAATGCTCGGTATGATGGAGAGGGGGATGTGTGTGGGTGTGTGCCTTCATGGGAGACCGACCTAAAGAAAAAGATTGCATGCATGCGATTTATAATGCCGACTAGTAGTGTGTGTGCATGCATGCACGAGAGAAAGTTAGTGGTACAATTATAAAGAGAAGACTACTGTGTGGGTGTAAAAGAATAGGTGAGGTCATAATCAATGTAAAGTTGAATTCAAATATTTTAATAAGAGATCCTGATGTTTGAAACCCATGCATGCATGAATATAATGGAGATCTACGCGGTGTGGTTTGGAAATGAGCATGTTGTAATTTATACACATTGAACAAGGTCAGACTGATTTGAATTTGAGATACCGATGGCAGACATCATTTGCCCACGTCGCATCCGTGCATGGACACACTATTCTAATTGGAGATGATGGGCGGCTTCCGCATCACATATCTATATCTATACCCCTATATATATATTATATTATATATTTTTTTATATTGTGTGCGGGTAACTTTAACTTTGAAAGATGGTCATTGGATGAGGCGAATCCGATGGTCCAAAGATAGCAAATTTGAGCACTATTGGCTGTTGGATATCATCTAGATTCCACCAGATTTCGCCACATGTATAATCTAGAAGACTCCATGGTTGAACTTAAGCATAATGCACAAACATCAAAACACAAGCACTTCTTATTTGTTCTAGAATCTTCCGTATCAGAATTGCCCAAATGTTTTTCTACATGATTTGCCAATATTTGTTTTTACTTTATGTCTTACAACGCACAATTCCATGAATCTTAAAATATATTAGCTTTCTTATAAAAAATTAGATGATTTTGAATGAAATGAACTATAACAATTAAACGAACATCTACATCATGCATATATGACTCAAAGCTTGCATGCTATAATGTGGTATTTATTCATAATTTGGTTGCCAAATCTCATGCGTGCAATGCACGTGTACCTTACTCTAGTCTAAATGGTGTTTGTGTGTGTGTGTTGTGCATGTTGAGGTGCAAATTGTCTTTTTTTGGGTACACGTTAAGCTTGTTCTTCCGAAATTTCAAGTTGCGCCTTGTTATGCCGAAAATTGAAGCTAGCGTCTCTGTCTATCGTGCTGCGAATCTCCCGCCTCTTCAACCCGCGCCTTGTTAGCCCGAAATATTTAAGATATATCTTTGTCTCGTTGTGCTCCGACAACTCACTCCATCTCAACCCGCGCCTTGCCATTCCAAAATTACAACGCGCGCGAAAAGTCCCACCTCCTGTGAAATCCCGACACGCGAAATGCCCGTGGTGCCCTTGAACCGAAAGAACCACCTCAAATC
This sequence comes from Aegilops longissima, assembly GCA_021605205.1. NCBI lineage: Eukaryota > Viridiplantae > Streptophyta > Magnoliopsida > Poales > Poaceae > Aegilops > Aegilops longissima. Next base: position 669,362,520 of record CM038677.1, on the reverse strand, counting down.
GGTGGGGGGTACTTTCATAACTTACCCCACATTTCGGACAAGCGCGTCTCTAAGCCATAGTTCCCCACTGCCATCCCATCCGCCCACCCATTCGTACACCGATGCCGCGAAAACCAACGAGGAAACCCCACACCCTGCTCCGTCCGCCACCCAGTCGGAGCCTCTTCCTCGACGACGTCGTCCACAGCAACACCTCGACGTCCCTCATCCACTGTACCGGATGAGGATCCATCATCGATCTCATCATCCCGCCGGTTCAGCCACCCCGTCCTCCACCTCCAAGGAGTTGCCCCGACGTTCCCCTCGTCTTTCACACCACCTCCATTCCCACACCGCCGTCTTCACCTGCACCACCAGAAGAGCATCATCATCACCATTTCCTCGGATGAAGCTGCGGCCTAATCAGCGCCACTAAAGAGGTTTTACACTAATCGCCGCATTTTCTTATTGATTCGATCTCACGGTGCTGCCAACGCTCGGTCCCGAGCCGACACGGCGCGGCTCCATCCACGGCGGCGTCCCCGACCACTTCCTCCACGGCGTCGCTCCCTCGGCGGTGACGTCCACATCAGTAGGAGCTGTTGCTGCTTTAGCTCTCGCTCGCGCTACTGCTCTGCTCTTGCTCTCGGTCCCCTGCCTGGTCTGCTCTTGCTATTGCTCTTGCTCGCGCTGCTGCTCTCGCTCTTGCTCTTGCTTGCGATGCTGCTCCATTTGCTACACTTGATCGATTGAATCGACTTTTGGTCGATCGATTTTCAAGGGTGGGATCGCGAGGTGAAGGAAGAACCAGCCGCAGCGGGGGGGGGGCTTGCGGAGAGGTACCCACTATCTATCTTAGGGTGCAGGATGGGGCGGTGGTCGGTGGTGGCGGGCGTTGGCGGGCGATGGCGTGGGGATCGCCGGAGAAAAAGCTCGGCAAGGGGGGGGGGCTAGAGGGATGGCCGGGGCGGCGGCGGACCGGCGGTGGGGAGTGTTTTCGAGGCGGGCGGGGCGGCGCACCGCCAGCCACGGGCGGCGGGGGGCTGCAGTTTGGCCGGTGGTGGCTGGCGGCTCAGGGGGGTGGAGGTTGAAGATGAACCGCAGGCCCTTGATTTAGTATCCAACGGCTGCAAAATAGACTGACCAGAGATGAAAAAGTCAGTCGACCGACGTGTAGCCTCACCTTGCTAGTGCGTTCAGTTTCGACAACAAAATTCAATTTCGACAGCAAAATTCAGTTTCGACAACAAAATTCAGTTTCGACAGTTAAGTTCTGTTTCGACAGTTAAGTCCAGAGATGAGCGACTGATGTATTTTACATCTACCACTTTGTGGTTACGTATTTTGCGTCATGTATTGGAGATGCTATTATAATTCCACTCAGGTTAACGTTGTTTGTTGTCTCTCTTGTCCTGCTTCAGCCTCGGCGTCGTACAACTCACCGAAGCTGCTCCAACGACGAAACCCTCCATCACAACGGAGCAGTACCTCGGGCTCCATCTCTAGACGACTAAGATCTTCTTCCCCTCCTCCAATAGCAAAGTCGGCCGGAGCATCCTCACCGGCCAACCCAATCACGCTGAGATCGACATGGCTTCGCCAAAGATGTTGTACACTTGTTGCATATCTTTTTTACTCTACATGTTATATATATTGTCCATTGAGCACTTTCGTAATGGGAAATCGATTATTTTATCCTAGTATATGACAAGCGGTGAGGTACCGGGCAACAGCTATCCGTGATGGACTCTCTTGAGCGCCATTATTATTTATCTCTGCGTGTTTGAGCTGTGCATTTGTCGATGGGCCTGGGAGTTGAGCTAGTATGGCAGTGGCCTGGGTCTAAAGTAATAGAAGTAGCACAAAAACATTTTTTAGTGTAGGATTTTCCTTGCTCAAGCCTGCCTACTAGAATCGCTTGATGCTTGAAAGGAAAAGTGAATGAAAAACATAGGAATTGGAAAGTTTCCTATGGTACTACTTTTCATGAATTTGGTGCAAAGGAATGGAGCAAAGGAAAACTGTAGGATTTGTTTCTTTAGTGTCTCCTTGAAAGAAAAACCATAGGAATTCTAATTTCCACTTCTCCTCCTTTTCATATTCCTATTCATCAAGCACAAGACTAAGAGATAATAGCATAATAGCATTATAACCGTACATTTTCTTGTGGTTCGACTTAATCTCACCATGCTTTTTTGCATCCTGTGATCTTCCAATTGTTGTGAATCAAACACCCAGTTAGCAGAAATCCTGTGTTTCTAAATTCTCATTTTGCACGTGCATTCCTATCCTATTCTGTCTATTTTCTATCCTGCATTGTTAGAATCCTCAAATTCAAACAAGCCCTTACTCAATTACTTCATTACAGATATGTGTCAAAGAAAACCTTGTGTGGTTTGTCCTGCTCCTCTGGCGATGTGTTCCACCCAGCTCAGCTGCTCCAACAACGGAAGGGTTCACCACAGCAGGACCGCTCTCAGACTGTCTTTCGCCGCCTCAGATCTTCTTCCCGCCGTCGGCAGCCACGACAACTGCATTACCATCATCAAGCGAGCAGATGACCTTGAGGACTACGGGTCCGCAAGAGAGGTTGCACTCTTCCGTGTCCGCTACGTTATCGCCGCTTAATATGATGACATGCTACATTATCGTTGTGTTCACCTATTAGACTCAAGTCAGGTCCAAACTAATCTGAAACTTGAGTTTTAAATGGTTGTGGGGTACATATTGGGGCAACAATCGGTACTATCATCTACTATCTGGTTAATCTCCGGTGTCTACTATGAGTTTCATGTTGGGTGCAAACAAACATTAAAGGAGCCATTATCTGTATTTTTTAACTAAAGCTAGTATCTGCCTGCTATCATTGGTTTTGGGTCTATCCAAAGTTTGCTACCATCACTCTGGATTTGTGCATGCACTCCTTACATAATCTCACTATGTTTTATTCCTATGCATGCCAGTTATTGTACACAATGGAACTGATCATGTAGAGTAAAAGAGACGAGCCTTGTGTGGCAATAAAATTTCATGCAGATGTCTTTCCATGATGGGCGCAAAGGCAACCCCCCATCCACCCATTTCGGATCGTAATCAAGAGGAAGATAACTGTTCTGAGGGGGATTCAGAAGGAGAAGACCACTCCTATTTACCCCATGAGGTATTCGCTCTAACTTGGCATGCTGATGTTGGTAATATCATGCATATGGTGCCTTGCATTGCTTATTGTATACATTAAGGATGTCATCTGCTTAGTTTAGACATGCTTTGTGTCAATGCCATCTGTTTAGTTTCTTTATCGTATATGTGATTCATGCAATGCCATCTTGTCTAGCCAGGCATCATATATGTGAATTTTGCAATGCCACCCTGGTTAGCCAGTCATCTTATATGTGAATTAGATCATGCCATCATTTTTTATTATGTGTTAAATTTGTCAACAATTTTAGTACATTCAATTACTCTTCCTGTGCATCAGCCATTCGCACGGTCATGGAAAAATCTGGAGTGGAAACAAGGTCTTGAGAGAGACAATGCTATCGACGAAGCACATGTCTTCTTTGGTTACCGATAGCTCCTCGGAGGAGGATTAGAGACAGATGACCAGTCATATTTCCCCCCTGAGGTGCATGTCCTAACTTGGCAGGGTTATGTTACTCATATCGTGCGTATGGTATCTTGCATTGCTATGTCATTTGCTTAGTTTAGACATGCTTTGTGTGAATGCCACCTGTTTAGTGTCTAATTACCATATATGTGAATTATCCAATGCCATCTTGTTGCAAGACATTATATATGTGAATTATGCAATGTTATCTTGTTGCAAGGCATTATGTATGTGAATTATGCAATGCCATGCTGTTTAGGCAGGCGTCATATATGCAAATTATATCATGCCGTCCTTTTTTTGTATTTCTCATTGCTTTTGTCGACAATGTTTGTATATTCAACTGCTTTTCCTGTGAATCAGCCATTTGAATTGGTGATGGAGAAATCTGGAGTGAAAACAAGGTCTTTAGAGCAGACAATGCTACCTGCCAAGCAGATATCTTCTTTGATTCTGATAGCTCTTGAGAGGAGGACTCAGAGGCGATGACCAGTCCTATTATCCCCCGAGGTGTATGCTCAAACTTGGCAGGGTTATTTTACTCATATAATGCATATGTTGTATTGCAATGCTTAGTTTTTACATCATATACACAATATTGAATGCCATCTCCTTAGTTGACACATCATATATGCAATTGCCCTCTACTCACTTCCTTAGTATATAAATCATATATTTGAATTATGTCATGCCATGATGTTTACATAGACAGCATGTATCTGAATTATGGCATGCCAACCCATTTTCTAAAGACATAATATAGTTATATCATCTCATCCAGTTTACATAGTCATCATATTTTAAATTATGTCATTCTATCCGTGAATTATATCACGCCATCATGTTTCCATCGACGACATGTTTGTGATTTATGGCATGCCAACCACTTTAATAGACACATCGTATAGTTATATCATGTCACCCTATTTACATAGTCATCATATTCTGAAGTATGTCATTCTATCCTGTTTAGTTAGCCATCATACATGTCAAATTGTGTCATGTTGTCCTGTTTAATTAGCCATCATATATGTGAAATTATGTCCTGCTATTCTATTTGCTTAGACAACATAAATGTGAATTATTTCATGCCATGTTTTCTTCCCTACTATCCATTGCACATGTCTATCTTACAATGTCTCGTACATTCAATTACTTTTCTTGTTTATCAGCCATTTCAATTGGAGGAGTGATGGCGATATCTGTGGGAGTAAAAACACGGTCTTGAAAAGATCGTGCTACACGTCGATGCAGATAGAACCACGGTTGTACATGCCCAAGAATCAGCCACACCACACATAACCCACACTCATGCAGATTGTACCCCTACCCAGTTGGACAGAGAACCAGCTACGCCCCTTCTAACCCCAACCCCAGCAGATAGACACCCAGTTACCGTTGACACAGCACCGTCTACACCACAGAGCACCCAAACACGAGCAGTTAGTAAGGCAACGGCAGTGCCCAAATCACGAGGACCACCACACCAAACCCGAAGTCAACGCTTAAAGCAGAAGAAGAATTGTTCTCAGGTCAGGTTCCGTAGCTATGGTTCATACTACTTTGCTCTTGCATCACTGTATTTACTAATACCAACCAATTTCAAATTTGAAGGATGCAATTGAAACTCCAATGGCGCAACAGGTATGTTTTAAACCTGTTTCTTCAACGTGTTTGGCTGTTTGCTATTGTAACTTGCTCTATGTTGATTTCAGTTTCAATTGAATAAACAGTTATGTTCTCATGCCATGCACATTACAAGTGTTATTATTGCTATGTAGTTTCCCACACTTATATTCTGTCTATGCTGCTTTGTCTTAAATAGATATGATTCGAACTGTATCTATCTTGATTTGGCAACATAAACTAGAATGATATAGACCATACAGTGACCATAATATATAGATATATGTTTGTTTCATGCTGTTATCCTGTCCACCTTACTACTGAACTGGTTTACCAAAATGAGTTTCATATACTACATTGTAAACCTGAGATGTGTTTGTTTGTTTCTCTTTTAGAACGAGATAAAATATTGGAGAAGAGTACCTGTTATGCAATGGTAAAGGAAGTAATGCAGATAAGGTTCAAGATAGTGAGACATCCTGTTGGTCTCCAAGAAAGCTGATAAAAACTATAGTGAGGACACCGAGACAACCCCAAAGTCCTGTCTTGATGTAGTGTTCGAGTTCTTGGCTACCACCTTCTTTGGCACCAGCTCTTGAACTCGTTGCTGAATCAGTTCGACTTCTTGAGTCGCAACTTCAAGTTGAAAGACATCGATCGAGATGTTATCGACGAGGAAGCGAAGGACCGAGGAAGTCCTGCAGAATTCAGATGCATACTTTACGGTGCAACGGCGGTATTTGGAGGACTTAAGCGCCAAACAAAAGAAAGTTAATAAGCTTGCTAAGCATCTTGCCGACATTATGGGTACCAGGATATTGTTTCTTGAGCTCTTGAACTGGTTTCAGTTCTAGACTTGTTTTGCTGCGGCGTTTATATGCTCTTGTGTGTCCCTATATTTGCCTTTGGTGGCGAACTTTGATGCCCGATGGATGTAATATGTGTAATAGCCGTGATAGCCTAGTGTAAGTTGCTTGCTTATTTATTTTCCTTGTTGTCTTGTTTATTTGTTTGCTTGTAGTCAGTGCAGTTCTTTTTCTCCGGTTTGCTAGTGGCTGCAATAACCTATTTTTTAAAACTAGGCCACAATAACCATGGGCTAATATTTACTGTAGTGACACTGGACCTACGGGCCGTAGAAACAGTGGGCCTTCTACAGGCCGTATAAACAGTGGGCCTTCTACGAGCCGTAGAAACAATGGGCCTTCTACGGGCCGCAGAAACAATGGGCCTTCTACGGGCCGTATCATCAATGGGCCTTATACGGGCAGTATGATCGATTAGCCAAACATGGGAAAATAACAGGCCGCATTATGGCCGTAAACGGGCCAGAGTTGGAATCGTCCGTTCATGGGGCGACCATAACGGGCCATCGTTAATAGGCCGTATTTCATGACGCTATGAAAACGGACCAACGTGTTAACGGACCACAAACGGGCCAACTGTAACCACGGGCTGAATTTGGCCCATAAGTAGAAAATGAAAGTAACGGGCCGTAAGTAAACGAATGCTGGAAATGAGCCCAAGAATAAATGGGCTCCGAGAAGGCCAAAAGATAACATGGGCTGGAAACGGCCCAACGGAATAACGGGCCCTTAATGGGTATAAAGTGATACATTGTTCATTACGGGCCAGTTTCACCACGGGCCGTTAATGGGTGTAAAGTAATACACTGTTCATTACGGGCCAGTTTCACCACGGGCCGTTAATAGGCCAAGAGTTACATAGGGCCTCATATGGGCCGAACGACATCATGGGCCATACATGGGCCAGAAGTGAAAACGGGCTAGAATCATATTGGGTGGCCCAGATGACGCTACTGGTCCTAATTCGGATAGGGCGTAACGGGCCTTGGGTTAGCGGGCTGTAAATGGGCTATATGCGAACAGGCCGTTAACAGGCTTTACATGGGCCGGCCCGCCACCTTTTGACCAAGTCAAACGGGCCAGCCTTTTCATAGGAATGGGCCTCTGTTGGGCCGTGCCACGTGTCGACGTATCATAGGCGCCTTCTGTCCAATGAGTGGATGACATATGCCCCAACGGTGAGCCGACACGTGTTTCCTCCAGCCAATGATGATTTTACACGTGGAAATTCCCCATTGGTCGGGGCTGTTAACGGGTTATCGGACCCAAAACCCAACCCGATAGCTTAACGGCGTTCCGTTACGGTGGATGGCACGTGTCAGTCACCCTTGACGAAAGCACTTCTATGACGCGCGATTTATCATCATGGAAGTGGACACTTCCGTGATGATAATTTTGGTAATGTCGTGGAACACTTCTCGACAAAGACGGTATGACTATCTTGATTCTATCATAAATTTGTCATGGATGTACATGCATGACAAAAACGCGACCTACTGTGACAAACACGTATCATCACGGAAGTGTATTTTTTTGTAGTGTTCTGTTGAAGTTTGTGATTCCCGTAGCATGCACGTATGGTGAACCGTTGTGTGATGAACTCGGAGCATGATTTATTTATTGTTTGTCTTCCTTATGAGTGGCAGTCGGGGACGAGCGATGGTATTTTCCTACCAATCTATCCCCCTAGGAGCATGCGCGTAATACTTTGCTTTGATAACTTCTAGATTTTTGCAATAAGTATATGAGTTCTTTATGACTAATGTTGAGTCCATGGATTATCCGCACTTTTCCCATCCTTCCACCATTGCTAGCCTCTCTAATACCGCGCACTTTTCGCCGGTATCATACACCCACCATATATCTTCCTCAAAACAGCCACCATACCTACCTATCATGGCATTTCCATAGCCATTCCGAGATATATTGACATGCAACTTTCCACCGTTCCGTTTATTATGACACGCTCCATCATTGTCATATTGCTAGCATGGTCATGTAGTTAACATCGTATTTGTGGCAAAGCCACCGTTCAGAATTCTTTCATACATGTCACTCTTGATTCATTGCATATCCCGGTACACCGCCGGAGGCATTCATATAGAGTCATACTTTGTTCTAAGAATCGAGTTGTAATTGTTGAGTTGTAAGAAAAATAAAAGTGTGATGATCATCATTCTTTAGAGCATCGTCCCAAGTGAGGAAAGGATGATGGAGACTATGATTCCCCCACAAGTCGGGACGAGACTCCGGACGAAAAATTAAAAAATGAAAAAAAAGAGGCCAAAAAAAGAGAGAAAAGGCCCAAATTAAAAAAAATGAGAGAAAAAGAGAGAAGGGACAATGCTACTATCCTTTTACCACACTTGTGCTTCAAAGTAGCACCAAGATCTTCATGATAGAGAGTCTCTCATTTTGTCACTTTCATATACTAGTGGGAATTTTTCATTATAGAACTTGGCTTGTATATTCCAATTATGGGCTTCCTCAAATGCCCTAGGTCTTCGTGAGCAAGCGAGTTGGATGCACATCCACTTAGTTTCTTTTGTTGAGCTTTCATATACTTATAGCTCTAGTGCATCTGTTGCATGGCAATCCCTACTTACTCACATTGATATCTATTGATGGGCATCTCCATAGCCCGTTGATACGCCTAGTTGATGTGAGACTATCTTCTCCCTTTTTGTTTTCTCCACAACCACCATTCTATTCCACATATAGTGCTATATCCATGGCTCACGCTCATGTATTGCGTGAAGATTGAAAAAGTTTTGAAAATGTTAAAGTATGAAATAATTGCTTGGCTTGTCATCGGGGTTGTGCATGATTTGAATATTTTGTGTGGGGAAGATGGAGCATAGCCAGACTATATGATTTTGTAGGGATAACTTTCTTTGGCCATGCTATTTTGAGAAGACATAATTGTTTTGTTAGTATGCTTGAAGTATTATTATTTTTATGTCAATATGAACTTTTGTCTTGAATCTTTCGGATCTGAATATTCATACCACAATTAAGAAGATTTACATTGAAATTATGCCAAAGTATCCTCCGCATCAAAATTCTCTTTTATCATTTACCTACTCGAGGACGAGCAGGAATTAAGCTTAGGGATGCGATCGTCTCCAACGTATCTATAATTTTGATTGCTCCATGCTACTTTATCTACTGTTTTGGACTATATTGGGATTTATTTTCCACTTCTATATTATTTTTGGGACTAACCTATTAACTGGAGGCCCAACCCAGAATTGCTGTTTTTTTTCCTATTTCAGTGTTTCAAAGAAACGGAATATCAAACGGAGTCCAAACGGAATGAAACCTTCGGGAACGTGATTTTCTCACCGAACATGATCGAGGAGACTTGGACCCTACTCCAAGAAGTAACAGAGGTGGTCACAAGGGTGGGGCGCCCCCCCCCCCTAGGGCGCGCCCCCTACCTCGTGGGCCCCCTGTTGCTCCACCGACATACTCCTTCCTCCTATATATACCTACGTACCCCCAAACGATCAGAAGAGGAGCCAAAAACCTAATTCCACCGTTGCAACTTCCTGTATCCACGAGATCCCATCTTGGGGCCTGTTAGGAGCTCACGGAGGGGCATCCACCATGGAGGGCTTCTACATCATCACCATAGCCCCTCCGATGAAGTGTGAGTAGTTTACTTCAGACCTTTGGGTCCATAGCTAGTAACTAGATGGCTTCTTCTCTCCATTTGGATCTCAATACAATGTTCTCCCCCTCTCTCGTGGAGATCTATTCGATGTAATCTTCTTTTTGCGGTGTGTTTGTTGAGACCGATGAATTGTGGGTTTATGATCAAGATTATCTATGAATAATATTTGAATCTTCTATGAATTCTTTTATGTATGATTGGTTATCTTTGCAAGTCTCTTTGAATTATCCGTTTGGTTTGGCCTACTAGATTGGTAGTTCTTGCAATGGGAGAAGTGCTTAGCTTTGGGTTCAATCTTGCGGTGTCCTTTCCAGGTGACAGAAGGGGCAGCAAGGCACGTATTGTATTGTTGCCATCGAGGATAACAAGATGGGGTTTTTATCATATTGCATGAATTTATCCCTCTACATCATGTCATCTTGTTTAAGGCGTTACTCTTGTTTTAACTTAATACTCTAGATGCATGCTGGATAGTGGTCGATGAGTGGAGTAATAGTAGTAGATGCAGGCAGGAGTCGGTCTACTTGTCTCGGACGTGATGCCTATATACATGATCATACCTAGATATTCTCATAACTATGCTCAATTCTGTCAATTGCTCAACAGTAATTCATTCACCCACCATAGAATACTTATGCTCTTGAGAGAAGCCACTAGTGAAATCTATGGCCCCCGGGTCTATTCTCATCATATCAATTTCCATTACTTTAATCTTGTTTTGCTTTTTACTTTGCCTTTTACTTTTCACTTTGCATCTCTATACCAAAAATACCAAAAATATTATTTATCATCTCTATCAGATCTCACTCTCGTAAGTGACCGTGAAGGGATTGACAACCCCTAATCGCGTTGGTTACTAGGAGCTATTGTTTTGTGCAGGTATGAGGGACTTGTGCGTAGCCTCCTACTGGATTGATACCTTGGTTCTCAAAAACTGAGGGAACTACTTACGCTACTTTGCTGCATCATCCTCTCCTCTTCGGGGAAATCCAACACAGTGCTCAAGAGGTAGCACCCCTCTAGTCGACTTAACGCACTTTCAGCGCCCCTGCCTTGTGGCCCCCTCGGGAGTCCCCTGACCTACTTCTTCTTCCTATATATTCACATATATTCCCAAACCCTTGGAGGCATCCAAAAAGTTACTTTTCCGCCGCCGCAACTTTTTGTTCCCGTGAATACCATCTTGGGGCCTTTTTCGGCATCCTGCCGGAGGGGGATTCGATCACGGAGGGAATCTACATCAACCCTATTTCCCTTCCGATGAAGCGTGAATAGTTTACCTCAGACCTACGGGTCCGTAGCTATTATCTAGATGGCTTCTTCTCTCTCTTTGATTCTCAATAACATGTTCTCCTCGATGGTCTTGGTGATCTATCCGATGTAATCTTATTTTGCGGTGTGTTTGTCGAGATCCGATGAATTATGGATTTATGATCAACTTATCTATGAATATTATTTGAATTTGTTGGGGAATGTAGCATGCAATTTCAAAAAAATTCTTACGATCACGCAAGATCTATCTAGGAGATGCATAGCAACGAGAGGGGGAGAGTGTGTCCACGTACCCTCGTAGACCGAAAGCGGAAGCGTTAGGTTAACGCGGTTGATGTAGTCGAACGTCTTCACGATCAACCGATCTAGTACCAAACGTACGGCACCTCCGAGTTCAGCACACGTTCAGCTCGATGACGTCCCTCGAACTCTTGATCCGGCAGAGGGTCGAGGGAGAGTTTCGTCAGCACAACGGCGTGGTGACAGTGATGGTGGCGTGATCCATGCAGGGCTTCGCCTAAGCACTACGACGCTATGACCGGAGGAGTAAACTGTGGAGGGGGCACCGCACATGGCTAAGAGAACAACTTTTGTGCTTTGCGGTGCCCCCTTGCCCCCATATATAAAGGAGGGGAGGAGGAGGCCGGCCACCAAGGGGCGCGCCAAGGGGAGGAGTCCTACTAGGACTCCACTCCTAGTAGGATCCCCCCTTTTTTCCTTCTCATGGAGGGGGAAAGAGGGAAGGAGAGGGAGAGGGGGAAAGGAAAGGGGGGCCGTGCCCCTTCCCCTTGTCCAATTTGGAAAGCCCATGGGGGGCACCCCTTGTGGGCTCTCATCTCTCTCCCCTATGGGCCATGTTGGCCCATTACTTCCTCGAGGTGGGGGGGTTCCGATAACCCCTCATTACTCTGATAAATATCCGAAACGTCCCAAAATCATTCCGGTGTCCAAATACTATCATCCATACATCAATCTTTACCTCTCGTCCATTTCGAGACTCCTCATCATGTCCATGATCTCATCCGGGACCCTGAACAATCTTCGGTCACCAAAACACATAACTCATAATAGAAATCATCATCGAACGTTAAGTGTGCGGACCCTACGGGTTCAAGAAATATGTAGACATGACTGAGACATATCTCCGATCAATAACCAATAGCAGAACCTGGATGCTCATATTGGTTCCTACATATTCTACAAAGATCTTTATCGGTCAAACCGCAATAACAACATACGTTATTCCCTTTGTCATCGGTATGTTACTTGCGCGAGATTCGATCGTCGGTATCTTCATACCTAGTTCAATCTTGTTACGGGCAAGTCTGTTTACTCGTTCCGTTATGCATCATCCCGCAACTAACTCATTAGTCACATTGCTTGCAAGGCTTATCATGATGTGCATTACCGAGAGGGCCCAGAGATACCTCTCCGATACTCGGAGTGACAAATCCTAATCTCGATCTATGCCAACCCAACAAACACCTTCAGAGACACCTATAGAGCATCTTTATAATCACCCTAATTACGTTGTGACATTTGATAGCACACAAGGTGTTCCTCCGGTATTCGAGAGTTGCATAATCTCATAGTCAAAGGAATATGTATAAGTCATGAAGAAAGCAATAACAGTAAAACTTAACGATCATTATGCTAAGCTAATGGATGGGTCTTGTCCATCACATCATTCTCCTAATGATGTGATCCCGTTCATCAAATGACAACACATGTCTATGGTCAGAAAACTTAACCATCTTTGATTAACGAGCTAGTCAAGTAGAGGCATACTAGGAACACTTTGTTTTGTCTATGTATCCACACATGTATCAAGTTTCCGGTTAATACAATTCTAGCATGAATAATAAACATTTATCATGATATAAGGAAATATAAATAACAACTTCATTATTGCCTCTAGGGCATATTTCCTTCAGAATCTTCTCTGAATTCTTATATGCATAATTTGATATCTTTGTATTTCTCTTTGAATTATCGGTTTGGTTTGGCCAACTAGATTGGTTTTCTTGCAATGGCAGAGGTGCTTAGTTTTGGGTTCAATCTTGTGTGATTTCACCTAGTGACAAAGTAGGGGTAGCGAGACATGTATTGCATTGTTGCCATCGAGGATAAAAAGATGGGGTTTTCATCATATTGCTCGATTTTATCCCTATACATCATGTCATCTTACTTAAGGCGTTACTCCATTCTTTAAACTTAATACTTTAGATGCATGCTGGATAGCGGTCGATGTGTGGAGTAATAGTAGTAGATGCCGGCAGGAGTCGGCTTACTTTACACGGACGTTATGCCTATATTCATAATCATTGCCTTGGATATTGTCATAACTTTGCGCTTTTCTATCAATTGCTCGATAGTAATTTATTCACCCACCGTATTATTTGCCTTCATGAGAGAAGCCTCTAGTGAAACCTATGGCCCCCGGGTCTATTTACCTTCATATATTTTCAGATCTATATACCAAAAATACCTTGCTGCAATTTATCTACTTTTACATTTTAGTAATCTTTTATATCTATCTCTATCAGATCTCAGCTTTGCAAGTGACTATGAAGGGATTGACAACCCCTTTATCGCGTTGGGTGCAAGTGTTTGATTGTTTGTGTAGGTGCATATATTGGGGACTTGCACATTTCTCCTAATGGATTGATACCTTGGTTCTCAACTAAGGGAAATACTTATCTCTTCTTTGCTGCATCATCCTTTCCTATTCAAGGGAAAAACCTGTTCGGGAACGCAGTATTTCAAAAAAATTACCTACGATCACGCAAGATCTATCTAGGAGATGCATAGCAACGAGACGGGAGAGTGTCTCCACGTACCCTCATAGACCGAAGGCGGAAACGTTATGTTAACGTGGTTGATGTAGTCATACTCTTCGCGATCCAATCACGATCCAACCGATCAAGTACCGAACGCATGGCACCTCCGAGTTCTACACACGTTCAGTGCGATGACATCCCTCGAGCTCTTGATCCAACAGAGGTTCAGGGATGTAGATGAGTTCCGTCAGCACGATGGCATGATGACAGTGTTAATGATGTGATCCGCGCAGGGCTTCGCCTAAGCACTACGACAATATGATCTGAGGTGTAATCTGTTGAGGGGGGCACTGCACACGGCTGAGACAATTGATCTTGTGTGTTCTAGGGTGTCCCTCTGCCTCCGTATAAAGGAGGAGAGGGGGAGGCCGGCCGCCCCCTGTAGGGCGCGCCAAGAGACAGGAGCCCTACTAGGACTCCAAGTCCTAGTAGGATTCCACTTGGTGGAAGGGGAAAGAAGGAAGGGAGAGGGAGAGGGAAAGGGCGGCTGCACTGAGGGAGTCCTGGACTAAGGGGTCCTCGAGCATCCGGCCTATTAGCCATGGGCCGGACTGTGATGAGTTGTGAAGATACAAAGACCGAAGACTCCACCCGTGTCCGGATGGGACTCTCCTTGGCATGGAAGGCAATCTCGGCGATCGGATATGAAGATTCCTTTCTTTGTAAACCGACCTTATGTAACCCTAGATCCCTCCGGTGTCTATATAAACCGGAGGGCTAGGTCTATAGAGGCCAATACTCATAGCCATAGTCATACAAACTAGACTTCTAGTGTTTTAGCCATTACGATCTCGTGGTAGATCAACTCTTGTAATACTCATATTCATCAAGATCAATCAAGCAGGAAGTAGGGTATTACCTCCATAGAGAGGGCATGAACCTGGGTAAACATTGTGTCCCCCGTCTCCTGTTACCATCGACCTTAGACGCACAGTTCGGGGGCCCCTACCTGAGATCTGCCGGTTTTGACACCGACATTGGTGCTTTCATTGAGAGTTCCGCTGTGACGTCGAAGATAGAACTGATGGGTCGCCTCGTTCTCAAGGACAACATCACCTCTGGAGGAGCACTGGCCCCAGGCCAAACCCTCCGGCTGGGCGGCTTTACCATGACCGCCCGTTCGGCCGTTAAGCCAATGATGACCTCTCAGGTCATCAAAAATTCCCTTCGTATTGATTCCGAGCACTCCAAGCAGATGGATCCGGCGGAGCTTTCGTCTTTAAACGAGCTCCTGGATCGCATCGCCGCCCTGGGGGTCGCTACAGACTATGATCAAATTGGGCTTAAACCCGATCAGAGAGAAATCAAATCTCCACTAATCACCCACCAGATAGCGGTAGTCGACGAGCGAGACGACAACTCTTCCTCTATACTAAGGACGGACTATATTCAGATCTCCAACCTCAAGAGTCGGACACTCACCTGTGAAGAGATGCATCCTGCCCTCTGAACATAAAATCGGATGACGGGCCTAAGAAATGAGTTGATATCCTGGAGCCCGAACTGTTAAGTTCAGAGGATCTTCAGACTCCGAATCCAAAAATGGGTCAGGGTTCGGATTTAAATCCACCCACCCACCCAGATATAAGTGCTCTCATGATCATACAACAGCAGTCTCAGGAAACGGTCCACCACTTCTAGGCCAGATTCCTCCTTGTCAAAGACAAGATTAAAGATTGCCGCGACGAAAGCGTGATCTCAGCGTTCCGCAATAATTGCACGGACGAAGGAATCCTCAACGCCATCAACCGCTGTCGCATATTACACTTTGCTGACTTGGCAACTATCGTACAGAAGTACAGCACAATGGAAAGCGCCTGGAAAACTCAGGCGGCCCATGGGGAATCATCGGCCCCCACTCAACCCCTCGTTCAGGCGAAAAGGGTGCACCCTCGAGGCACGCCCGGTCCAACAGTAAAGAAATATAAGCCCATTACGGGGCGCGGAACCGTTCTGGAAGGATGGCTCGATGGGCCATGCAAAATACACACAACACCGGATAACATACCGACCCACAACCTTAGATCATGTTGGATACTCCGGCAAGTGGCTAAGAGCGGCGAGGATATCCTCACCAAGAATACCTAGAACAACTCCCCCAGAAGACGACGACCTCAAAGTATTGATGGTCTTTGAGACATTTGCTTCAAATAATAGGCACAAAAGGGCACTCCGCGAACTCGCCGAAGTCTGCCAAATTGCAGGAATAAACCCTTGGAACGACACGGCTATAACTTTTAATGCCGGTGACAAACCCAAATACAGGACAGTCCGAGCACCAGCCGCCTTGGTCCTCAGTCCAATCGTGGACGGCTTTCGGCTCTCCAAGGTTCTCATGGACGGCGGCAGTAGACTAAACCTCATCTATGAGGATACACTCCACAAAATGGAAATAGACAGGAGCCGCATCGAGCAAAGCAGCACAACTTTCCAAGGAATCATTCCCGGTCGGGAGGTGCGGTGTGCGGGAAAAATCACACTTGATGTGGTATTCGGCACGCCGGAGAATTATCGGTCCGAAGAGATAACCTTCCAAGTGGCACCTTTCAACAGTGGATATCACGCCCTCTTGGGGCGAGAGGCATTTACACGCTTCCAAGCTATACTTCATTACGAGTACATGAAGCTTAAGATGCCCGGGCCTAACAGCATAATCACTCTCGCCAGTGATCCGGACGTACCACTCCGCGCCGAAAATAAAACCGCATCCCTGGCCCTTGAGGCACTATCCGAAGCCCTCGCGGCCGAAGAATTAACCGCACTGCGCTCCACAATGGACAGGGACGATGTGATCATGGACAAACGACACAAATCCACCTCCTTCAAACCAGAAGAAGAAATAGTCAAATCCCAAGTCCATCCAACGGACCCCAAGAAGACAGCATCTATTGGAGCACAACTAGACCCAACAGTTGACGCCCCGCTATGAGAGTTCCTGCACGAGAATTGGGACATATTTGCCTGGCACCCTTATGATATGCCAGGAATCCCACGCAAGTTGGCTGAACACAGCCTCAATATATTGAAGGGATATAAAACGGTCAAACAAACACTACGGCATTTTTTCGAACCCAAACGTCAAGCTATGGGGGAGGAGCTAGCCAAGCTAATCGAGGCCAGATTCATTAGAGAAATAAAACACCCGGACTGGTTGGCAAACCTGGTGATGGTGCCAAACAAGGAAAAATCCTGGCGCCAGTGCGTCGATTTCAAAGACCTCAATAAGGCTTGCCCCAAGGATCCCTTCCCCCTCCCCCGCATCGACCAGATCATTGATGCTACTGCAGGACATGACTCATTGTGCTTCCTCGACGCATATTCCGGATACCATCAAATTAAAATGAAGGAGTCCGATCAAGCTGCAACATCATTCATTACCCTATATGGCCCATTCTGCTTCAATACCATGCCCTTTGGGCTCAAAAATGTCGGCGCCACCTACCAACACATGATTCAAACATGCCAGAAATAGATCGGCAAGAAAGTTGTAGCATATGTGGACGATGTCGTCATCAAAACTAGACACGTTGAAAAACTCATAGACGATTTACATCTCACATTCGACAACCTCCGTGCATATGACATTAAGCTCAATTAGGAAAAGTGTGTTTTTGGCGTCCCCGCTGGAAAACTGCTGGGCTTCATCGTTTCCAATAGAGGAATTGAAGCAAATCCAGCCAAAATCCGAGCTTTGTCACAATTGGCTACGCCAAAGGAGCTTAAACAGGTCCAAAAACTTGCAGGTTGCGTGGCAGCTTTAAGCCGCTTTATCTCTAGATTGGGAGAAAAGGCATTGCCACTCTATCGCCTTCTATGGTGCACCGATCACTTCGAGTGGACGAATGCGGCAACAGCAGGACTGGAAGAAATAAAAACCCTTCTGGTGAGCAACCCAATCCTGGCCGCGCCGAACGTCGGTGAACCCATGTTATTATACATATCGGCAACACACCAGGTGGTGAGCACCGTGCTCGTCGTTGAACGAGAACAGGACGGGCACAAATTCCCGCTTTAGAAGCCAGTATATTAAGTATCCACTGTCCTCACACCATGCAAATCCCGGTACCCTCATTACCAAAAGATAGTATATGTGGTCTTCATGGCATCCCGGAAGTTACGACACTACTTCCAGGAGTGTTCGATCACGGTGGCTCCCGAAGTACCTCTCAATGACATAATAAACAACCGCGATGCTACAGGCCGGATTGCCAAATGGGCCATTGAGCTCCTTCCATTCGACATAACATACAAACTGCATCGAGCCATTAAATCCCAGGTACTGGCTGACTTCGTCGCCGAATGGACAGTGGCTGAACTCCCTAAAGAGTACGACACATATTCCAACTGGGTTATGTATTTTGATGGTTCCAAAATGCTGGCAGGACTAGGAGCGGGCGTCATTTTAATGTCCCCCACTGGATACGTCGTCCGGTACGTACTCCAAATATTATACACAGACTCTAATAACGCAGCCGAATACGAGGCCTTATTGCATGGCCTTCGGATGGCTGTCTCCATGGGCATACAACGCCTGGAAGTGAGCGGGGGCTCAAACCTCGCAATATCTCAAATAAATGGAGACTTCGATGCCAAAGGTCCAAATATGGCGGCTTATCGTAATGCCGTCCTAAAAATGTCGGCTCGGTTCGAGGGGCTCGAGTTTCATCACGTGGCCTGAGAAAGTAATCAAGCGGCGGATGTCCTTGCTCGCATCGGCGCCAAGCGCGACCCTTGTCCCACCTAACATCTTTCTGGAAAGGCTTTTTAAGCCATCCGTGGTGTGGCAAGGGGAGAGCGGCAACACTAGTCCAGATCCGAACACAACCCCAGATTCTGAACACACCGATGTCATCGGGGGCTTAGCCACCGAAATAACACCGTCGGCCCATCTCATTATGGCATTCATTGCCCCATGGACTGAACCCTTCTTGGCCTACCTTAATAGGAAGGAACTCCCTAAGGATCAGAATGAGGCCCGCCGCATTGTCCGACATTCGAAGGCCTACAAGGTTCACGACGGAGAGCTCTACAAGAAAAGCGCTACGGGAGTCCTTCAAAGATGTATCTCCGAGGAGGAGGGGCGGCAGCTCCTGGCTGAGATTCCTGCCGGTCTCGGCGGGCACCACGCCGCAGCTCGGGCCCTTGTTAGCAAAGCCTTCCCTACAGGGTTTTATTGGCCGACGGCCCGAGCAGATGCACAGGACCTTGTCCAACGTTGCATCGGATGCCAACTCTTCGCCAACCAAAGCCATATGCCCCCACTGCCCTACAAACAATCCCCATCACTTGGCGTTTTGCGGTCTAGGGACTGGATATGGTTGGACACCTTAAAGGAGGAAGCCATAAGAAAAAATATCTGCTGGTCATGGTGGATAAATTCACTAAGTGGATAGAGGCCAAACCAGTTAAAACGGCCGAGTTCGCGCCGGTGATAGAACTCATATCCGGCGTTGTACACCATTATGGTGTTCCACACAGCATCATCACTGATAACGGCTCCAATTTCACAGCCGACGAAGTGAAAACCTGGTGCGCTAATCTGGGCATCAAGCTCGATTACGCCTCTGTCTATCATCCGCAAACAAACGGTCAAGTAGAACGAGCCAATGGTCTTATTATGAGTGGCGTCAAGCCTAGACTAGTGCGGTCTTTGAAAGAATCAGACAAGCACTGGGTTGAGGAGCTCGGCTCCGTACTCTGGGGGCTGCAGACCACGCCCAATCGCACTACCGGATACACACCTTTCTTCATGGTGTATGGCGCAGAGGCAGTGTTACCCTGCGATATTATTCATGACTCACCTCGAGTGTGCATGTATGAAGAGAGAGAGGCCGAGCTTGATCGGCAGGACAACTTAGATGCCCTGGAGGAGGAGCACGACGTCGCAAAAGCCCGTTCCACATTTTATCAACAGCAGGCTCGCAGGTATCAAAGCAGAGAAGTGCGGGCCAAGACTTATAACGTTGGCGAACTCGTTCTACGCCTTCCAGAGAAGAAAAAGGACAAACTCAAGCCCAAGTGGGAGGGTCCCTTCATCATTGACAAAGTTCTCACCGGAGGAGCGTACCGCATGTGTGATGTGTCAGACAATCGCCTAGAGCCGAACCCCTGGAACGCGGCCAGACTCCGAAGATTCTATGCCTAGCGCCGAACTCTTTGTTCGTCTCCTTCCCCCTGTTGTTTCCATCATTTTCTCTCTCTTTTTGTTTTTTCTCTTTTTCCTTAAAGCTTTCATGCGGTTAGACCGTGCACCCCTGACGCATACATCTTCAAATATGTACGTCCATTTTACCTGGGGGCTTCTTGGACAGAAGCTTGCTATTATTATTTTCCGAGCATCAAGCTCATCACATATGTGTTTCTTCCCATATGTACCTTTTCTTCGCCATTATATGCATCGATATGACTTAAGTTTTGGCCAAGCTGGGTTGCCTGGCTCCTGTGCTTATGCCCTACATTCCTGTTAGTTCAGCTAGGGCATAAAGGGAGCACCTCTGCGATTGTTATTGTCAGGTCATCCGGATGTGTACCTTAGACTAGGTGAAGCCGAAAGCTAGCGTTCTTAAGGGAATATTAGGTCGGTGGATTAAAGATGTTTTTCGCATTCACTCCATTGTGAACCCCCAGAAGTTAAATGTACTACGATTTTTCGATCACAGTTCGGACATGCACATTAACGCATGCACACCCAGGGAAAGGAACCCTTAATGGAACTATTCACTTTGGAAGATGTTTCTTACAATCTTAATGTAATATAACATAACTAGCTGGATACAACTTGTCTGTTCAAGCAACTATGACCCCTACGCCTGGTTTCCACGCATACCCCGGTCCATTCGGCCGCTCTGGTATTCGGAAACACTCCACACCTTCGGGTCCAAAGGTTGAAGCAAAAATGTCTGCCATGACAATCGTTTTACAATTCAGCTAGAGTTACATATGTCAAGGAAAGTACATAGTCATTTGGACTCATAAATTTCCTCCTCTATACCGTCCAATAGGCTGTCTAACTTACAACCCTATTGGGAATATTTGGCGGCTACTGCTACTTGGTCATATACCAAATTAACGGGAACTTCTTTTCCATCTGACCCTAGAGGTCCGATCCGGGCCATGCGATTCGGATCAAGCTTGGTATACCGTGTTTTCACCATGGCCCAGGCCTCTCGCACCCTCCCGGCAGGCCGATATTTTCCAAAATCGGATATGCCGTCGCGCTCCCTTGAATAGCTCTACAAGCTCCTCCATACTTCCTGGAGGGGAGGCGGATGGCCATAAGGCCTTGGAAACACTCCGCATTGCCTGTCGAGCTTGCTCATGCATTTGCGACAACCCTTGCAGCAGATCCTCCGACAATCCGGACATCTCCTCTTCGGGACGGCCCGTCAGCATACCTGCAAACATAACTCTATCAGGTCCTTTCATCTTCGAACTATTATAAGGTAAGTTCGGCCACATATTGAATATGCCGCCTCGCAGCCTTTTATTCTCCTTCATGGAGTCGGCCAGCTAGGCCCGCACATCTTTCAGTTCCTCGCCTAGCTGGGCGTTTGAATCCTGGAGTTTGTTTTTCTCCTCTCTGACTCGGGTCAGAACGCGCTCGCCTGCGGCATGTAGTCTTTTCGCCTCTTTCTCGCCCGTTTGAGCGGCTTTCAGTTTCTCCTCCAGTTGGTCTGACGATCCTGTTATGAGACAAGCAATAGTATTAGCGCAGCTGGTATATAATTATTGTTTCTCGATGGAGGGAAATATTACCATAGGACGCCTTCTTGGACTTTTCCAGTTTGGCGGTAACAGCAGTTAGCTGTGTCCGACACTTTTCTAGCTCTTGGGCTAGCACGTCGTTCTTCTCCATAAGAACCTAGTTATACAACGATCCTTAAATCATTTGTACCAACTGCTTCAAATCTCGGGGCTACTGGCATATGGTTATCATATTCGGACAAAGTAAACTTACCAGCACATCTTTTAAATGATGCTCTGTGGCTCTGTTAAGCCCATCTCGAGCAGCCCGGATGTATGCATCAGCCGAGCTGGAGGCATTGAACGCCTCTTTTGAGAAGCGGGGATCTCGCAAAAACGGCCCTCTGACGCCGATGATTCATGGCGCTCTCCACTTCCGAGTTGGTGACGAACATATCTTACGAACCCTCAGCCGAAGGACAGTCCGACATCACTCCCATATCGGCCCCCCGTCTCCTCGGCTGGGACTGAATCCCGGCTGTTGGGAGTACGACTGGCCGGATCCCCGGACATAGTTCGGTGAACTCTTTTTCTGATACAGGACGAACATAAAAGTCACAGTTGGATGCGACTGCTAAAGAACATACTTGCGAATCCATACCTCTTCGATGAAGGCTCGGCCGTATCTTTGTTTGCCTTCCTCTTCGAAGGCTTGCCCGGCGTGGGGGCCACTCTCTTTGGAGATACCCCTGGGGCAGCATGGCGCGACGAACACCTCCCCTTTTGAGCACAGGACGATGCGGTGGGTGAGGCAGAATGAGAGAACTCTTTAGGATGAGATGTCTCCTGATTACTTACGTGTGAAGCAGGGAGAAGACCGGGATAATCGGTGATGATGGCCACTTCTGTGCCGTCATAGCTCGCCTGGTAAAAAACCCCGTCCTCGAGCACAATGAATATATCCGGATCCTCTTCGAATCCGGGGTCAAGGTCCCGATTGTGGCCCTCGGGCTGCGGGGCGGGGCTGTGAAGCCCTTCGGAAATCTTTCGCCAGTGCTGTTATAAATGGACGGGTTAATATTCATTGAAAGTAGCTCAGGGAGTGGAATGCGTAGAGTAGAGTACTTGGGGCTTACCCAGCTAGGAGAACTGTACATGGAAAATCCATCTCTGCGCTTGATACGCAGGAATTTCTCTTCCTCTCCTTTGAACAGTTCGACCAATATTTTGGCCAGAGCGGCGGGGGTGTCCGGACCCTTTCTGCTGTAGCGGGAGGCGTCATCCTCCCCATTGTAGTGCCACATGGGAAGCCCTCTGTATTGGAGTGGCTGAATGATGACCCACAAGTACAGGGGATCTATCGTAGTCCTTTCGATAAGTAAGAGTGTCGAACCCAACGAGGAGCAGAAGGAAATGATAAGTGGTTTTCAGCAAGGTATTCTCAGAAATCTTGAAATAAGTGTAACAGATAGTTTTGTGATAGGATAATTTGTAACGAGCAACAAGTAACAAAAGTAAATAAAGTGCAGCAAGGTGGCCCAAACCTTTTTGTAGCAAAGGACAAGCCTGGACAAACTCTTATATGGAGAAAAGCGCTCCCGAGGACACATGGGAATTATCGTCAAGCTAGTTTTCATCACGTTCATATGATTCGCGTTCGGTACTTTGATAATTTGATATGTGGGTGGACCAGTGCTTGGGTGTTGTTCTTACTTGAACAAGCATCCCACTTATGATTAACCTCTATTGCAAGCATCCGCAACTACAACAAAAGTATTAAGGTAAACCTAACCATAGCATGAAACATATGGATCCAAATCAGCCCCTTATGAAGCAACGCATAAACTAGGGTTTAAGCTTCTTTCACTCTATCAACCCATCATCTACTTATTACTTCCCAATGCCTTCCTCTAGGCACAAATAATGGTGAAGTGTTATGTAGTCGACGTTCACATAACACCACTAGAGGCTAGACAACATACATCTCATCAAAATATCGAACGAATACCAAATTCACATGACTACTAATAGCAAGACTTCTCCCATGTCCTCAGGAACAAACGTAACTACTCACAAAGCATATTCATGTTCATAATCATAGGGGTATTAATATGCATATAGGATCTGAACATATGATCTTCCACCAAATAAACCAACTAGCATCAACTACAAGGAGTAATCAAGACTACTAGCAACCTACTAGTACCAATCCCGGACTTGGAGACAAGAATTGGATACAAGAGATGAAATAGGGTTTTGAGAGGAAATGGTGCTGGTGAAGATGTTAATGGAGATTGCCCTCTCCTGATGAGAGGAGTGTTTGTGATGATGATGGCGATGATTTCCCCCTCCGGGAGGGAAGTGTCCCCGGCAGAACAGCTCTGCCGGAGCCCTAGATTGGTTCTGCCAAGGTTTCGCCTCGTGGCGGCAGAGTCTCGTCCCGAAAGGTTGCTTATGATTTTTCCCTTGACGAAAGACCTCATATAGCAGAAGATGGCCATCGGAGAGCTAACAGGGGGCCCACAAGGCAGGGGCGCGCACTGGGGGTAGGGCGCGCCCCCACCCTCGTGGCCAGGTGGGTCCCCCTCTGGTGTACTTCTTCCGCTCAATGTTTTTTATTATTTTTGAAAATGATTTTCGTGGAGTTTCAGGACTTTTGGAGTTGTTCAGAATAGGTCTATGATATTTGCTCCTTTTCTAGTCCAGAATTCCAGCTGCGGCATTCTCCCTCCTTATGTAAACCTTGTAAAATAAGAGAATAGGCATAAGTATTGTGACATAACGTGTAGTAACAGCCCATAATGCAATAAATATCGATATAAAAACATGATGCAAAATGGACGTATCAACTCCCCCAAGCTTAGACCTCGCTTGTCCTCAAGCGGAATCCGATAACGATAAATATGTCCCCATGTTTAGAGGTAGAGGTGTCGATAAAAATAAAATACGGACATGAAGGCATCATGATTATTCTCATAACAGCAACATAGATGAATATTGTCATATCATTTCTTATGCTCAAGTAATAATCTATTCGCAATGCAAAAGTACGAATTAGAAACTTTATTGAGAACTAACAAACTATAATCTCAGTCATTGAAGCAATTGCAATTTATCATAACATCAGAAAGAGTCTATGTCAGAGCTTTTTAGCAAGTCCACATACTCAACTATCATTTAGTCTTTCATAATTGCTAACACTCACGCGATACTTGTGGTTATGGAGTTTTAGCCGGACACAGAGAAAGACAGGAGCTTATAGTTTCGCCTCCCAACCTTTTACCTCAAGGGTAATGTCAACAATAATAACTCATGCTCCCCTACATACAATTAGATATATCTATCAAGATCTTTTCAACACACTGTTCTTGCCAAAGGATAAAATGTAAAAAGGAAAGGTGAAGATCACCGTGACTCTTAGGTTTCTGGCGCCGTTGCCGGGGAGTCTATGCAAAAGTCAACATACCAAGTACCCATCACAATCCCTTATCTCTCGCATTACATTATTTGCCATTTGCCTCTTGTTTTCCTCTCCCCCACTTCACCCTTGCCGTTTTATTCGCCCTCTCTTTTCCGTTTGCCTTTTTCTCGCTTGCCTTTTGTTTGCTCGTGTGTTGGATTGCTTGCTTGTCACGATGGCTCAAGATAATACCAAATTGTGTGAATTTACCAATACCAACAATAATGATTTCCTTAGCACTATGATTGCTCCTCTTACCAATACTGAATCTTGTGAAATCAATACTGCTTTGTTGAATCTTGTTATGAAAGATCAATTCGCCGACCTTCCTAGTGAAGATGCCACTACTCATCTAAATAGCTTCGTTGATTTATGTGATATGCAAAAGAAGAAAGATGTCGATAATGATATTATTAAATTGAAGCTATTTCCTTTTTCGCTTAGAGATCGTGCTAAAGCTTGGTTTTCGTCTTTGCCTAAAAATAGTATTGATTCTTGGAACAAGTGCAAAGATGCTTTTATCTCTAAGTATTTTTCCTCTCGCTAAGATCATCTCTCTTAGGAACGATATTATGAATTTTAAGCAACTTGATCATGAACATGTTGCACAAGCTTGGGAAAGAATGAAATTAATGATACGTAATTGCCCTACTCATGGTTTGAATTTGTGTATGATTATACAAAAAAATTATGCTGGATTGAATTTTGCTTCTAGAAATCTTTTAGATTCGTCTGCGGGAGGCACTTTTATGGAAATCACTTTAGGAGATTCTACTAAACTCCTAGATAATATTATGGTTAATTATTCTCAATGGCACACTGAAAGATCTACTAATAAAAAAGTGCATGCGATAGAAGAAATCAATGTTTTGAGTGGAAAGATGGATGAACTTATGAAATTATTTACTACTAAGAGTATTTCTTCTGATCCTAATGATATGCCTTTGTCTACTTTGACTGAGAATAATAATGAATCTATGTATGTGAATTTTGTTGGTAGGAATAATTTTGGTAACAATGGCGTATAGAGGAACTTTAATCCTAGGCCTTATCCTAGTAATCCTTCTAATAATTATGGAAATTCCTACAACAACTCTTATGGAAATTTTAATAAGATGCCCTCTGAATTTGAGACTAGTGTTAAAGAGTTTATGAATTCGCAAAAGAATTTCAATGCTTTGCTTGAAGAGAAATTGCTTAAAGTTGATGAATTGGCTAGGAACATTGATAGAATTTCTCTTGATGTTGATTCTTTAAAGCTTAGATCTATTCCTCCTAAGCATGACATCAATGAGTCTCTCAAAGCCATGCGAATTTCCATTGATGAGTGCAAGGAAAGAATCGCTAGGATGCGTGCTATGAAAGATGCCTTTATTAAAGCGTGTTCTTCCAATTCCTATGAAAATCAAGATGAAGATCTAAAAGTTATTGATGTGTACCCTACTAAATCTTTGTTTTGTAATATGAATCTTGATGAGACTGAGTATGATCCACCTTTACCTAGAAGGTGTTCTAAAAATTCAGAATTTTTAGATCTTGATGATGAAATTGATAAAAGTGGGATTGAAAAGAATAAAACCCTAGATGTTGCTAAGCCCACTATTTTGGATTTCAAGGAATTTAATTATGAAAGTTGTTCTTTAATTTATTGTATTTCCTTGTTGCAATCTGTGCTAAATTCTCCTCATGCTTATAGTCAAAATAAAGCGTTTACTAAACATATCTTTGATGCCTTGAGGCAATCTTATGAAGAAAAACTTGAGTTGGAAGTTTATATCCCTAGAAAACGCTATGATGAGTGGGAACCAACTATTAAAATAAAGATTAAGGATCATTAATTTTATGCTTTATGTGATTTGGGTTCTAGTGTTTCCACTATTCCCAAAACTTTGTGTGATTTGCTAGATTTCCGCGATTTTGATGATTGCTCTCTAAACTTGCACCTTGCGGATTCCACTATTAAGAAACCTATGGGAAGAATTAATGATGTTCTTATTGTTGCAAATAGGAATTATGTGCCCGTAGATTTTATCGTTCTTGATATAGATTGCAATCCTTCTTGCCCTATTATTCTTGGTAGACCTTTCCTTAGAACGATTGGTGCAATTATTGATATGAAGGAAGGGAATATTAGATTCCAATTTCCATTAAAAAAGGGCATGGAACACTTCCCTAGGAAGAAAATAAAACTAACATATGAATCTATTATGAGAGCCACTTATGGATTGCCTACCAAAGATGCCAATACCTAGATCTATCCTTGCTTTATGCCTAGCTAGGGGCGTTAAACGATAGCGCTTGTTGGGAGGCAACCCAATTTTATTTTTAGTTTTTTGCTTTTTGTTTCTGTTTAGGAATAAATAATCCATCTACCTTCTGTTTAGATGTGGCTTTATGTTTTAATTAGTGTTTGTGCCAAGTTAAACCTATAGGATCTTCTTGGATGATAGTTATTTGATCTTGACTGCTTCGGATCATGTGCCATGCTTAGTATCCATAAAGACTTCCATTCCAAAATCAAATCTTTTTAGGTTTGAAAATTATTGGCTAGAGCTTGAGGGCTTCATGGACTGTGTTGAGTCTTCTTGGAAGCAACCCTCTAGGAAATCACATATAACAGCTAAAATTGCAGATAAATTTAAAAGTTTGAGAATGTGCCTTAAGAGGTGGCAAATGAATGTTTCCAAATTGAGGTTACTCATCAGCAAATGTAATCATGTTATTTTCCTCCTTGATGAATTGGAGGAATGGAGGCCTCTTTTTATTCAGGAGAATAACTTCAGAAGGATTGTCAAAACCCATTTGGAAAAGCTTCTGCACTTGAAGTTTCTGTACTGGAAAAAGAGATGCTCTATCCGATATTTTAAGGTGGGGGGAGAGAACACCAAATTCTTCCATGCTATGGCCACTGAGAGGCATAGAAGGAACTCCATTGCTAGTCTGAAGCTTCCTGATGGATCTGTTGTCTCTGATCACTCCCAAATGGCTGGAATTATTTGGAGTTGCTTTAAGAATAGAATGGGCACCTCTAGAGGGATTGTGATGGGTTTGATTTGTCCTCACTTATCTCACTGTGGCTGGCCTTGAGGTGCTCACTAAGCCTTTTGAAAAGAGGAAATGGACAATGTAGTTAAACATATGCTGTGGATAAGGCACACTGGTCTGATGGTTTCAATGGCCTATTTTTTAAGAAATGTTGGCATCTAATTTCTCGGGACTTTTATGAGCTGTCTCGGGCTTTTTATGATGGATCTGCTGTCTTGGAGAACATTAACAGTTCTTTTATTACTCTTGTGCCCAAAAAATTATCACTGAAGAAGTGGGAGACTACAGGCCTATCTCTCTCACTAGTATGGGGCTTAAGTTTACATCCAAAATGGCTGCAGATAGATTCGAGGAAATGATCATGAAGTGCATTCACAAAACCAATATGGTTTCATTAAGTCTAGAACAATCCGAGATTATGCAGGTTGGACATTTGAATATTTGCACCAATGTCATCAGTCAAGAGGCCCATAGTAATTCTCAAATTGGACTTTGAGAAGGCTTTTGACTCTGTTGAGCATGAAGCTATCTTCCAAATCCTAAGGTTTAAGGGCTTTAATGATAAGTGGATTCTTTGGATGAAGCAGCTCCTGGCCACTGGTACTTCTTCTATTTTGCTTAATGGGGTCCCTGGGAGGAAGTTTGTTTGTAAAAAAGGAGTCAGACAGGGTGACCCTGTATCTCCTCTGCTCTTTGTCATAGCTGCTGATCTGCTCCAAACAGTGATTAATGATATGTTCAGGAAGGGAATTCTTCACCTACCTATACCTTGCCATGATCTTGATTACCACAGTGATCCGGTATCTTGATGATACATTGATCATCCTCCTGCAGACAGGGTTCAACTTCTGGCATTGAAGGATATGCTCAAGGTGTTTTCTCAGTCCACTGGTCTGGATGTTAACTACCATAAATCATTTATTATTCCAATCAATGTAGACTCTGCTGTAATGGAAGATTTGGCTGCTGCTTTTGGTTGCAAAGTTGGTAAAATGCCTTTTACATACCTTGATTGCTTGTGGGGACTACAAGGCCCAAAATGGTGGACTTCATGCCTTTGGTGGACTGTATGGAGAGAAGAATGACTGCCAGTTCTTCTTTCCTTAACCAAGGTGAAAGATTGCAATTCCTCAACTCTGCTCTATCTTCAATGCCCATTTTCTTTTTGAGTAGTCTTGCTCTGCCAGCCGGTATTCTCAAGCAGTTGGAAAGAATACAAAGGCAGTGTTTATGGAGAAAGCATAGAGATGAGCCTGCACCATCTCTTGCTGCTTGGGATCTCATTTGTAGGCCAAAAAACAAAGGAGGTCTGGGTATTCTTAATCTGGGGGTTCAGAATGTGGCTCTTCTTCTCAAACATGCCAATAACTTCACGAACAAGAGATATCCTTGGGTGTCCCTAGTCAGGATTCATATTACTATGAAAGAATGCCCAGGGAACAAATGGTGTGGCTCCTTACGGTGGAGGGATATTTGTAAAGTCATGCAGCATTTGAGGGACTGTTCACAGGTGCGAGATCAATGAAGGGGACACTGCCCTTTTTTGGGCTGATAATTGGAACCTTGGCACTGCATGTTCTAGTCTGCAGACAAGATTCCCAAGGCTTTTCCCTTTTTCCAAGGATCCCTGGATTTCAGTTAAGGAAATTTTCAATGCTCAAGATATGCACCAGCTTTTCCACCTTCCCTTATCTGCTCAGGCCTTTAATGAGTTGAACTTGATTAAGGATTTGATGGATTCCCACAACAGAGACCCCAGTTCGAGGGATGTTTGGCTCTGGCAGGGCTCTTCCAAAAT
This sequence comes from Aegilops longissima, assembly GCA_021605205.1. Lineage (NCBI taxonomy): Eukaryota > Viridiplantae > Streptophyta > Magnoliopsida > Poales > Poaceae > Aegilops > Aegilops longissima. Next base: position 669,332,668 of record CM038677.1, on the reverse strand, counting down.
TTACAAACCCAGGATGTTTTACTCCTACACTTTTGTGTCTGAGTCCTTTAATACTTTGCTCTGTGGGATTTGGAAATCCTCTTGTACCCTCAAGATCAAAGTCTTTGCTTGGATGCTTATTATGGACAGGTTGAACACCAAGGATATGGTTGAGAGAAGGCACTGGCACATGGAAGATGGAGTCCATTGTAGGCTTTGCCTCTTGCAGGCTAGAGAAACCAGGGATCATCTATTCTTCAACTGCAATTTCAGTGTGAGGGTCTGGAATTATCTGCAGATTGATTGGTCTGCTGGCTCATCCATGATTCATTTGGTTGCTCGAGCAAGGAGAAGTTTTGATAAGCCTTTCTTCTCTGAAGTGGTGTTCATTGCTTGCTGGAATATTTGGATCATCAGAAATGCCAAAGTGTTCAGAAATGAGAGGGCTAGTTTCAATAAATGGAGGTTTGCTTTTAGGCATGATATTAGCCTAATGCAACACCGAATCAAATCTGCTTACAAGGATGACCTGCTTAAATGGATCTCTTTCCTCCCCCCTTAAGTTAGTTTTGTAAGACTCCCCTTTTTCTAACTTGTACTCTGGTTACTCCTTGTAATCAACTTGTTGTACTACTTCTTTTATTAATAAAGTTTTGATATGCCGTGGGGGTTTTGCCCTACAGTTCACAGTCAAAAAAAATTTCCAGAAACTTTCGGTTCACGAAAACAATTGTTAAAAACCACCAGAACGTGATAAAATAGTGATTCCAATTGCTGCGGATCAATAAAAATATTTCCTTGGTCGTCCTATTTTGGCTGATTTGTTGGAGTTCCAGAAATTTGCGTTAGTTACAGATTACTACAGACTGTTCTGTTTTTGACAAATTCTGTTTTTCGTGTGTTGTTTGCTTATTTTGATGAATCTATGGCTAGTAAAATAGTTTATAAACCATAGAAAAGTTGGAATACAGTAGGTTTAACACCAATATACATAAAGAATGAGTTCATTACAGTACCTTAAAGTGGTCTTTTGTTTTCTTTCGCTAACGGAGCTCACGAGATTTCTGTTGAGTTTTGTGTTGTGAAGTTTTCAAGTTTTGGGTGAATTTTTTTGATGGATTATGGAACAAGGAGTGGCAAGAGCCTAAGATTGGGGATGCCCATGTCACCCCAAATATAATCCAAGGACACCAAAAAGTCAAAGCTTGGGGATGCCCCGGAAGGCATCCCCTCTTTCGTCTACTTCCATCGATAACTTTACTTGGAGCTATATTTTTATTCACCACATGATATGTGTTTTGCTTAGAGCGTCTTGTATGATTTGAGTCTTTGATTTTTAGTTTACCACAATCATCCTTGCTGTACACACCTTTTGAGAGAGCCATACATGAATTGGAATTTGATAGAATACTCTTTGTGCTTCACTTATATCTTTTGAGTTATATAGTTTTGCTCTAGTGCTTCACTTATATCTTTTAGAGCACGGTGGTGGATTTGTTTTATAGAAACTATTGATCTCTAATGCTTCACTTAGATTATTTTGAGAGTCTTAAATAGCATGGTAATTTGCTTAAAAATCTTAATATGCTTGGTATTCAAGATTTGTAAAACTTTCTTTTGAGTGTGTTGAATACTAAGAAAAGTTTGATGCTTGATAATTGTTTTGAGATATGGAGGTGATAATATCAAAGTCATGCTAGTTGAGTAGTTGTGAATTTAAGAAATGTTTGTGTTGAAGTTTGCAAGTCTCGTAGCATGCACGTATGGTAAACGTTATGTAACAAATTTGAAACATGAGGTGTTATTTGATTGTCCTCCTTATGAGTGGCGGTCGGGGACGAGCAATGGTCTTTTCCTACCAATCTATCCCCCTAGGAGCATGCGCGTAGTACTTTAGTTTTTGATGGCTTGTAGATTTTTGCAATAAGTATATGAGTTATTTATGACTAATGTTGAGTCCATGGATTATACACACTCTCACCCTTCCATCATTGCTAGCCTCTTGATTGCAGTGCATTGCCCTTTCTCACATTGAGAGTTGGTGCAAACTTAGCGGTGCAGCCAAACCCGTGATCGATCGCTCTTTCACATAAACCTCCTTATATCTTCCTCAAAATAGCCACCATACCTACCTATTATGGCATTTCCATAGCCATTCCGAGATATATTGCCATGCAACTTTCCACCATTCCGTTCATCATGACACTTTCATCATTGTCATTTTGCTAGCATGATCATGTAGTTGACATAGTATTCGTGGCAAAGCCACCATTCATAATTCTTTCATACATGTCACTTTTGATTCATTGCATATCTCGGTACACCACCAGAGGTATTCATATAGAGTCATACTATGTTCTAGTATCGAGTTGTAATCAACTAGTTGTAAATAAATAGAAGTGTGATGATCATCATTTAACAGAGCATTGTCCCGAAAAGAAAAAAAAGAGAGAAAGGCCAAAGAAAAAAAAGGGAGGCCCAAAAAAAAGGGAAAATATATATAAATAAAAAGGGGCAATGCTAATATCCTTTTTTCCACACTTGTGCTTCAAAGTAGTACCATAATCTTCATGATAGAGAGTCTCTTGTTTTGTCACTTTCATATACTAGTGGGAATTTTTCATTATAGAACTTGGCTTGTATATTCCAACAATGGGCCTCCTCAAGTGCCCTAGGTCTTCGTGAGCAAGCAAGTTGGATGCACACCCACTTAGTTTCTTTTGTTGAGCTTTCATACATTTATAGCTCTAGTGCATCCGTTGCATGGCAATCCCTACTCCTTGCATTAACATCAATCGATGGGCATCTCCATAGCCCATTGATTAGCCTCGTTGATGTGAGATCTTCTCCTTTTTTGTCTTCTCCACATAACCCCCATCATCATATTATATTCCACCCATAGTGCTATATCCATGGCTCACGCTCATGTATTGCGTGAAGGTTTATAAAGTTTGAGATTATTAAAGTATGAAACAATTGCTTGGCTTGTCATCGGGGTTGTGCATGATGAGAGCATTCTTGTGTGACAAAAATGGAGCATGACTAAACTATATGATTTTGTAGGGATGAACTTTCTTTGGCCATGTTATTTTGAGAGGACATAATTGCTTAGTTAGTATGCTTGAAGTATTATTATTTTTATGTCAATATGAACTTTTGTCTTGAATCTTTCGGATCTGAATATCCATGCCACAATGAAGAAGAATTACATTGAAATTATGCCAAGTAGCACTCCGCATCAAAAAATATTTTTATCATTTACCTACTCGAGGACGAGCAGAATTAAGCTTGGGGATGCGATCGTCTCCAACGTATCTATAATTTTGATTGCTCCATGCTATATTATCTACTGTTTTGGACCATATTGGGCTTTATTTTCCACTTTTATATTACTTTGGGGACTAACCTATTAACGGAGGCCCAGCCTGAATTGCTGTTTTTTGCCTATTTCGGTGTTTGAAGAAAGCGGAATATCAACGAGTCCAAGCGGAATGAAACCTTGGGAGCGTGATTTTCTCACGAATATGATCCAGGAGACTTGGACCCTCCGTCAAGAAAGAAAGGAGGCGGCCACGAGGTGGAGAGCTGCCCCCTAGGCGCGCCCCTGCCTCGTGGGCCACCCTTTGCTCCACCGGCGTACTCCTTCCTCCTATATATACCTCATTGCCCCCAAGCGATCGAATCTGGGCCAAAACCTAATTCCATCGCCCATGGCTGTAAGTGCATCTAGTGCCCTTAGTAATTTTGGTGTATTGAAGACTTATAGGTTAAGGGACTAATGTGTTTATGAGTGTACACAGGTCTATAAGTCTATGAGGAGTTTGATATTCTGAGAGAAAGTTGGCCCTAAAATGAAGTTCTTGATGAAGACTTTGGTATACGAAGACTTTCTGAAGACCTTGAAAGTGAAGAAATTGGTGTGACCTTGAAGACTTGGTATTCATTTGTGGAACATGAAGTGAGAAGACTTTTGTTTTAGTAGTTTCGTTTTCTCTTTCTTGAGTCATAGGAAACACTTGTCTTTGTTAAAGGGGTCGAGAAATACTAAGGAAAAATTTCCATGTGATGCTCAACTCAAAATCCTACACCTACCAATCCCTTGAGTGAAGCCTTTGGAAATCTCATATAGTTCAGTCACTTTCTTGATGTGAGAGGCAAGTTCTTCGGTCTCGAGGAATATGTTCGACCGAGGAGTTAGGAATTCGCCGGTCTGGATTGCCTACGATGAGAACATGATAGCCACGAGGAATTTGAGAGTCAAATTTCCGGCCGTTCTTGTGCTCTGCTGCCAGCTGTTCCAAAATATCTTATCCACCTAATGGTCATATCATTGAAGGGCATTTATGTCTTATCATGTCGGGCTGCTCCCTAGGCTATAAATAGCCGCCCCTACAACCACTAGCTGGTTGGCTGCTCGAAGAACTTGACACTTGTCATTTGAGAGCAACCCATCCTCAGGGACTTTGGCGAAAATCATCAGTGAGAGAAACCCAAAACCAAACCCTACAAACCCAAAGTGATTGAGCATCCTTGAAGAGATTGATCATCGTGGATCCGGCGCTTGTTACCTTTGAAGACGTGCTTCGTCCAGACGGTTAGGCGTCATGGTCTAGAGCATCAAGAGGAATTGTGGATCGCCGAGTGACCAAGTGTGTGAAGGTTTGGAAGTCGCTGAAGACTTACCACGTGTGATTGGGCGAGGTTTGTGTGACCTTAGTTTAAGGAGAATCGGTGAGGACTTGGTGTCTGAGCTGCGTGCTTTCGATGGTTGGGTGTCGGGACTGTGTGTCCTCGAGTTTAAATACTCGGCCGCTCCAACAGACGTATAAGCGAGATAACAGTTGGAACTGGTCTACCAAATCATTGTCTTCACCAACCTTACTGGTTCTATTTTCTCAACTCTTTCATTTCCTCATTCTTTGTGTTGAGTGTTTGTTCATATCTGTGTTTGAAGACTTTGTTGAAGACTTTCTCAATTTCCTCAGTTCAATTTCTTGATCTGTTTGTCTTCATCTTGTGTTATCCTGTGATTCGCTTTACGTACTCTGTGATTGTCTTCATTTCATCATGATGACCATGCATGTATTCTGTTATACTTACTTCTGAGTACTTATTCCGCTGCAAGTAGTTCTTCGCTAAGGAATTTCCTCACCGGCAAATTCCTCAGTGAATTCATAAAAATCGCCTATTCACCCCCCCTCTAGTCGATATAACGCACTTTCAATTGGTATCAGAGCAAGGTACTCCCTTGTTCTGTGTGATTTTGGTTTAACCACCTGGAGTTTTAGTTATGTCGACCGCAGGTATGATCAAGGTCTCGGCTGGGTGTCCTACCTTTGATGGTGCAGACTACCCCTCTTTGGAAGAACAAGATGCGAATGCATCTTGAGGCAATTGACAACGATCTACGGTATGTTGTGGAAAATGGTGTTCCCTCTGTCTCACCCTCCTTTGAGCGCTACCGATGTGAAGAGATTCAAGCAACTCGATTCTCAAGCGAAGAATATCATATGTGGCCATCGAGCAAAGGGCGGTATGGAAGAGTGAGTGCTTTGGAAGCTGCTAAGCTCATACGGGACAGGCTATCCAAAGTAAATGAAGGAGTCTCAACTCAGCGTGACTCTCGAGTTGATGTTCTTCGCAATCTCTTCAACCGCTTCAAAAGACTCGACAATGAAAATGTTCAACAAACCTTGATCGCCTCATGACATCTCAAATGAGCTTCAAGCGCTTGGTGCCCTTGACATCACCGACCATGAGGTGGTGAAGAAATTGTTGAGATCGCTTGATTCCTCATTTGATACTCGCGATGATACAAAGCGTCTGACTACAAGTCACTTGATCTAGCTTATATCCTCAAGAGGCTAAATACTCATGAGTTCGACTTCTGAAAAAGAGATCTCTATGGTTCTAGCTATGGCAAATCACGTGCCACGAAGGCCAAGGCGTGTGCGAATCTGATTGTGAAGACTACGGTAGTAGCCTTGGTGACCACGAAGAATTGAGCGAGGAGCTAGCTTGCTTTCGTGAAGAAGTTCGAAGTTCTCAAGGCGTGGTCGCTTTGGAAAATCCTCAAGGAGCAGTGATTCCTCATCCAGTGACTATAAGAGAAGGCTATGCCACAATTGCAAGAAACCTGGTCACTACATTAAAGATTGTCCTCAGTGGGAAAAGGAATTAAAGAAGAAGAAATACAAGGATTACAGTTCTAATGACGCTAAGAAGAAGAAGAAATCGTCGAAATCTTCATCATCAAAATCCTCAAATTCTTCATCTCACAAGAAGAGCAGCTCCAAGAAGGCTCGGGCATTCATTGGCTAGGAAATGGACTCTGAAGCTGAATCTAAGGAACATGAGGAAGAGGAGGCATCAGAGGAGTCCGAGTCTGGTGTGGCGAGTCTGGCTCTCGCTACTGCATTCATCAGCAAGTCCATCTTCAATTCTGAAGAAAATGACCTCATCAACAAAGCTGATGAAGATAGTGATGACTACGCTCCCACCTATTGTTTCATGGCAAAGGGTGCCAAGGTACTCAAATATATCTCCTCTGAATCTTGTGAAATTGAATCTGATGAAGATCTCAAGCCCAGCTACTCTAAACTTGCTAAGATTGCTGTAAAACAACAAAGGGCTTTTGAAAAGGTTCAAAACATGCTAGATAAAAGTGATGATATGTTGGGTGAAGAAATGGATCGCACTAAAGCCCTGACTGAAAATCTTCAGAGACTTGATCAAGGTTTGTGAGCTTCAAGGTCATCATAACACTCTCTTATCGATCATGAGAAGCTTTCTTATGAATTTCTTCAAAAGCAAGATCTTGAGAAGCTAAGAGTGAGTTATGAAGATCTTGAAGGGCGCAATTCATTGCTTGCTCAACAAATCAGCGCTTCTCAGGAAGAATTTGTTCCTCCATGCTTAAAGTGCATTGAACGTGAATCTGCTAATTCTTCACCTGAATGTTCAAATGCTTCAACTGTTACAAATTCTTCACCTATCCCTGTTTTCACTAATTCCTCATCTGAGGACATTGCTAGTATCACTGACGATGCAGGGCTGAAGGAATTGTACATGACAGACATGTACAAAAGCCTCAAAGGGCATCAGACTCTTTGTGATGTGCTTAAAAAGCAGATCCTCAACAGGAACCCTAGGAAAGAGGGTATTGCCTTTGAGAGGAAACTCAATGTTGATGGAACATATTGGAAGCTTGAGCAGTACCTCAAAACCTCATGGGTTCTTTGCAAAGGGACCTCCAGTTGATCCATCTAACTTATCTGGCTTTACATGTGAATCTCCTCATTCTTCGATGAGTCATTTGACTCAACTATAAACTGTTCAAAAATCAGAATGGTGAAGTATTGCTAGATATGTTGGCACTAAGCTGCAGAGCGGTTCTCCTATGAAGAAAATCTGGGTTCCCAAGAAGTGCCTTGAAAGTATTCAGGAGAATGTCCTCATGACACCACACGTGAAGAATAGGAACCCCAGATCAAACTCTTCATATGGACCAAATTCTTCATATGGATCCAAGTCCTCTACGGACCAAATTCCTCACGTGGATCAAATTCCTCAAAAGGATCAAAGTCCTCATATGATTATCATCGTGCTAACAACTCTGTTTACATGAGGTAGAGCTAAGGGCTATGAATATGTGCATTATTCTTCAAACCAATATGTTCATAAGTCCTCGAAGAATTTCTCTGCTTATTCATATGCTTACCCTAACCCCTCTTATGTGAAACGAAATGGATTGGCCTCTATGCCACCATTCTCATATGGAGCTCGCAGAGTGATGAACTCTTTGCCACCCCTTCAGATGTGGGTGGTGAAGAAAAAGAACTAATTTCCTCTGTAGGGTCAGGTCTCCAGACATGCTTTAACGTCTGAAGAATTTGCTGGGAACCTGACAACATTGCCTGAAAGGACGCAGGCTAATCATGAAGAAATGAACTTCTATTTGACACGCCCTCATACTGATATATCTATTTTACTGCTTGATGAAATTCATCTGATGAAATTGATATCATATTCTTAACTAATGAAGTATATGAGATCGTAAGTTGCACTAATTCATCTGCATGATGATCAACCCAAAGCCAATGAGTGGGTCCTCGATAGTGGATGTACACATCACATGACTGGTGACAAGAACCTATTGATGGATGCTCCCTTATCACCGTCACATCTGAAGCATATCATCTTTGCTGACAAAGGCAAAAGTCAGGTATTGGGTCTTGGTAAGGTTGCGATCTCTAAGGACATACACATGGACAAAGTCATGCTTGTTGAGCCCTTAGGATACAACCTCATGTCAGTCTCAATGATTTGTGATCTCGATATGGTTGTTGTCTTTGGCAAGTATCCTTGTGTTGTGATTATGGAAGCTGACAATTCCAAAGTCTTCGAAGGCTTTAGGAGAGGAGACTTGTATATTGTTGATTTCTCTACAGGACCACAACCAGCTGTGTGTCTACTTGCAAAAGCTTCGGAAGGATGGCTATGGCATCGGCGACTTAGTCACGCAGGCATGAGGAATTTGCTGCGCTTGCGAAGAAGAAGCATGTCATTGGCATTGAGAATGTCAAATTCCTCAAGGATCACTTGTGTGGAGCACTGTGAAGCTGGAAAAATGACCAAGGCCAAGCATCCAGTGAACACTATCATGACCACTACTCGTCCATTGAATTGCTTCACATGGACCTCTTTGGTCCTAATCATTACTCAGCGGTCACTAATGATGCATCTCTATATGGCTTTGTTATTGTTGATGATTACTCTCATTACACATGGGTACACATTGTCACTTACAAACATGAAGTGCAGGAAGTCTTCAAACAATTTTCTCGAGGGCTTCAACCAACTTTGGTGTGAAGATCGAGCACATCGGGGAGTGACAATGGAACTGAGTTCAAAATTCTGGTCTTGATGACTATCTTGATGAACTTGGTATTACTCATGAGTTATCTGCTCCCTATACTCCTCGGCAAAATGGCGTCGTGGGCGCAAGAATAGAACTCTTGTTGAGATGGCTCGCACTATGCTTGATGAATACAAAAGCGCCTAAATCGTTTTTGGATTGATGCAATTGATACCGTATATCTTCAAAAATTCTTCAAGAAGACTACCTATGAACTCCTCAGCGACAAGAAACCCAATGTGAGTTATTTCAAAGTCTTGATTGCTAAATGCTGGATTAGAGATCCTCATCACAATGCTAAATTTGCACGAAAGCACATGAAGGTTTTATGCTTGGTTATGGAAAGGACTCGCACACCTCTGAGTCTTCAACAATGTTCTTTACAAGATTGTTGAAGCTGTAGATGTCTTGATTCGATGAAACTAATGGCTGCAAAAAGAGCACCAACCTTCTGTGATAGATGAACCAGCACCGAGGAATCTATCAAGTTCAAAACAGCGAGGATGTCATTCCTCATGCCGAAGAATCTCTTTGAAGAATTCATTCTGAACGCGAAGAGCGTCGAGCTAATGCACTGAAGATAATCTTTGAAGAAAATGGTCTTTGAAGAAAATCTGATCAAATTCCTCGGCGACAACCAGCTCATCCTCGTGTTGCAAAAGAAGTGCAAGTTGACAAGATCATCAATGACATTGAAGCACCGGGTCCTCGACACGCTCAAAAGCTTCACATTTATCTAACTTTTGTGGGCACTATGCTTTTGTCTCTATCACAGAGCCCACTAAGGTAGATGAAGCATTTCTGGAGCCTGAGTGGATTCAGGCCATGCAAGAAGAATTACATTAGTTCGAGCTCAACAACGTCTGGAACTGGTCAAACCTCCAGATCCTCGAAAGCATAATATCATTGGCACAAAGTGGATCTACCGCAACAAGCAAGATGAAATGGCCTTGTGGTGAGGAATAAGGCACGACTTGTAGCTCAAGGCTACACACAGGTTGAAGGAATTGATTTCGATGAAACTTTTGCACTTGTTGCTAGACTTGAGGCTATTCGCATATTACTTGCTTATGCTAACCATCATAATATCACTTTATATCAAATGGATGTGAAAAGTGCATTCCTCAATGGTAAGCTTGAGGAAGAAGTATATGTTGCTCAACTCCCAGGTTTGAAGATCCAAAGAATCCTGACAAAGTCTTCAGACTCAACAAGGCCCTCTATGGCCTCAAGCAGGCCCCTCGGTGGTATGATACTTTGAAGGAATTCTTCGTGAAGAATGGCTTCACACCGGTTCACTCGACCCTACTCTCTTTACTAAATCATATGATGGTGAACTGTTTGTGTGCCAAATATCGTTGATGATATTATCTTTGGCTGTCTTGACCAACGTTATAGTGATGAATTTGCCTATATGATGAGTGAAGAATATCAAATGTCTATGATGGGAGAGTTGAAATTCTTTTAGGTCTTCAAATTAATCAACAACACAATGGCATATTCATATCTCGGAGAAATACCTCAAAGATGTTACGAAGAAATTAGACATGCAAGATTGCAAAGCGTCAAAATTCCTATGCCTACAAATGGCCATCTATGCCTTGATGAAAATGGTATTGACTTTGATCACAAGGTATACCGCTCCATGATTGGTTCTTTATTGTACTTATGTGCATCTAGGCCAGATATAATGCTTAGTGTTTGCATGTGTGCCCGATTTCAAGCTACAGAAGGAATCACACCATAAGGCTGTGAAGCATATTCTTGATATCTAGCTCACACACCAACACTAGGATTATGGTACCCAAAGGGCTCTACTTTTGATGTCATTGGATATTTTGACTCGACTATCTGGTGATCGTGTGGACCGCAAGTCAACATCTGGTACTTGTCATTTCCTCGGACGATCTTTGGTGCATTGGTCCTCGAAGAAAGCAGAACTGCGTATCCTTTGTCTCTGCGGAAGCTGAGTACATTGCTGCTGGCTCTTGATGTGCTCAATTGCTGTGGATGAAGCAAACTCTCAAGGACTACGACATCAACGTGAAGAATGTGTCTCTCTACTATGACAATGAGAGTGCCATCAATATTGCTCACAACCTAGTTCAGCACTCGAAGACAAAGCACATTCAGATTCGTCATCATTTTCTTTGCGATCATGTGTTGAAGGGCGACATCTTTATTGATCATGTGAAGACTGAAGAACAGCTAGCTGATATCTTCACAAAGCCCTTGGATGAGAAGAGATTTAGCAAGTTGCGGTGTGAGCTAAATATCTTAGAATCTTGAATGTTCTTTGAAAAGGACACACATCCGACACTTATGCAAAATTGATGACTTAGATGTGCAACACATGAAGAAGCGTTTTCTTCAATCAATGAAGAATAACACTCTAAGTGTGAAGAAATTAATGAAGAATTTGATTCTCGAGAACCCTCGACAATTATGCGCTGTGTCTGAAATCATCATTCTTATCTGATGGGACACGCCACCACCAAAGTTGAAAATCTTCAATTTGAGTTTTCCTCGTTTGAAATTCTTGATCTTTCAAATTCTTCAACTTTGCAAAATCTTCACTTTGTTTCCGTTGTTTTTCTTCATTGGCTATATATATATGGGTTTATGTCCTCTCAGCATTCACTTATGGCTATTTCTTCAAGTTGCTTTTTACGCTAAGTGAATGTGATGGGACCCTTCACCCTCTATGCTATACTCAACCCAATCTATTCACAAATTCTTCATGTGCGTTCTATTTGAAACTCGTTCAAAATCTTCTTTGTGTCCTTGTCAATTTGAAGAAATTGCGAACGGAACTTTTAACTTATCTTATCCAAATTTTCGGCTTTGCCGCTCAATCCGTTCCGCTTCCTACGTTAGACTTATCTATTCACCCACGATCTAACATGATCTCCACTTTTTAGTACGTGGTTGACACATGTCAAGCGAATGAGAAGGGTCAGGGGCACGTTCGTCCAAAATCTTCGGGCGAACAGTTTTTCATCGTGGCTATATATACCCCCTCTCCCCTTCCTCACTTCCTTTACTCCGCTCGACCACTCTCTCTCTCGCTCGAGCTTCTCAAACCCTAGCGCCGCCGCTACTCCATCGTTGCCGGTGAGGAAGAGCTTCACTGCCTCGACCTCTTCGCCATCGTACTCGCGCCAACCACGGAAATCTTCACTCCGCCGCCACCGTAGCTGTCTTCCTCCGCCGAGTTAGGGCGTGGGAGATCTGAACTGATGAACTTCTAATCTACACTTCTTAGTTCGTCGTGTTCTTCAGTTCGGGTAATTAAAAGTTACTTTTATTACTCGCTTTGATTCTCAAACCTTCCTGAAAATCTTCAAAGGTGTTTATTCTTCAAATCTTCACACATATGAACACCTCAAACGAAATACGCTCTTGATTCGTTTCTCTAAGCAATGATTTTTCTTCAAGATTCCTCAATTGTGTGGATCCTCGATCTATACAACTCTGGAACCTAAGACAAAGATAAGCTTAGTGAAATTCTTCAAGGCTCATCTGGTCAAATTCCTCAAACTAGTTCTTTTGAAAAACCTTACGAGAAGCATATGACCTCTCCAAATTCCTTGCAACTATACTACTGTTCACGGTACTCATGTCATTTGCTGAATCACTAGGTTCTCATCAACTTAACTCATTTGCAGCGTTCCTCGAAGAAAAGTTGCATACTTCTTGAGAGAATTCGATTGTTCAAATTCCTCGGTGAAGAATATGGCAGAAGAAAAGAAGCCCGAGAAAGGAGGAAAGAGGCTGAGGTCATAACAGCTTTTGAAATACGAGGACATATATCTTGACTATTTACTTTTTGATGAAGCCAAGTTTGGCAAGGAAAACAAAAATCAGCGCAAGGTGCGCATTCAGAGGATTGAAAGGAGATGGGCAAGGGAATGGAGAGTACAGGTATGTTACTCCTAAGTACATGAAGAAATTAGCCCTGAATCCTCCATGCCCAAGAGCTCCATTGGCACCTGGCCAAGAAGCTGACCCCACCAGCATCAAGCGTGGTGAGGACTTTCCTGAAGAATGGGCCAAGCGCCAAGCAAAGTTGGCGAGACAAGCCAAAGAAGCAGTGAGGAAATTCAATGAAGACTCTGCTACTACTGCTGCCACTGAGGCCCCTGTCAAGCCCAGAAAATCAATGACAAAGAAGCCAGCGCACAAGCCAAGTGCTTCACCAATAGTGCCCTCACGGCCAAAATCCTCAGCAATGCCCTCATGGCAAGAATCTTCAATGCCCTCACGGCCAGTTCCTCATGCTGCTCCTGCTCCTCCCAAATCGTCAGCTCCTCCTCCAAAGTCCTCAGCAGCTCCTCCAAAGTCCTCAGCACCTGTGCATCTGGCCACGTGCCAAAGGACTGCAGGTATGTAACGCCCTGGATTCGATGCGTCAGGTGTCCTTCAGTTATTCGCCGTCGTTGCCATGTCATTTGCTTGCGTGTTGCATTTTGCCATGTCATCATATGCATTTCATATCATGTCATCATGTGCATTTCATTTTGCATACTTGTTCGTCTCATGCATCCGAGCATTTTCCCCGTTGTCCGTTTTGCAATCCGGCACTCCTATGTCTCCCGGCGCCCCCTTTTACCTCTTTTCATGTGCGGGTATTAAACTTTCTCGGAATGGCCGAGGTTTGCCAAGCGCCTTGGTATACCACCGGTGAACCGCTTTGTCAAGTTCGTGCCATTTGGAGGTCGTTTGGTACTCAGCGGTTAGCAAGGTAACCGTAAAGCCTCCTTCTCCTTGCAGCCCAACACCCCTTCCAAAGTGGCCCAAAACCCAGCAAACTCCCCTCCATGCTCTCGGTCGTTCGATCACGATCGTGTGGGCGAAAACCGTGCTCCATTTGGACTCTCCTAGCTCCCTCTACCTATAAATATGTGCTCCCCTCTCGAAAATCGCGGTACAAACCCTAGCCTCTTCCCCTCTGCGTCACCGGACATGTCCGCCCGCCGCCGGACGCGTCCACCGCCGCCAGCCACGTCGCGCGGACCAATGACGGGCCACCACGTCATCAGCGCCGCCGCGCAGCACCTATCCGAGCCGCCGCGTCGCCCAGCCCCTCCTCCACCGCCCGAGCCCTTTCGGCCATCTGGAGCCAGCGTCCGGGCGCGCCGAGCCAGATCCGTGCGCGCCTCCGCTCCGCTCCGTTGCCATGGCCTCGTCCACGACCTCCGCCTCGCCCGAAGCTCCCGCCGGCGAGGCGCCTGCCGGCGACCAACTCCGGCGAGGCAGGCCAGCCCATCGCGGGACCTCCTCCCGTGCCCTGCTTCTCCTCGAGGCTCTCCCTCACGATCTCTCTCTCTCTCTCATGTGCGAGACTCCATGGATGGCCGCCCCAAGCTCCACGGCAACAGCGCCGCCCGAGCTCCGTCGCCGCCGCTCTTGCCGGATCCGGTAGCCCATGCCCGATCTACCTATTCCGGCCATCCCGAGCCCGCCGAGTCCCGCCCTTCCTCGTCGCCGTTGAATTCCACCGGAGGCGTCCTCTACGAGGAATGGATCTTCCCCGACCTGCCAGTTTCTTTTCGCGGAGGTATAAAATCTGCTAAGTCCCCAGATTTTGTATTTTTCATGCCATGTTCATCATGCCGTATCTCTACATCCGTAGCTCCGTTTCGTGCGTGTAATATGTCAAATTGTTCGCCCCGACGAGTACATTATTTCATCTCATTGCATCATTTTCAGTTGAGCTCATATTGATGCCCGAAATGCTGTTGGAAGAGGACTATGTGATGTTAGTTTCAGATTCTTATCAGAACATGCACTTTTGTCATTTTTTCCATGATTGATGTGTGCATCCTATGAACTTGAGTCCTACATGTGTTTTGTAATATGCCATGCCATATTTACAGGGGTGTATTCCATGTATTTTTGTGATCTCTGTGGTGACTAGCACAAGCATGCAAACTAGGCTTCATGATGTTCTTGATTTCAGCCCTGTTTTCTTGATATTTTTATGCCATGTTAACTTGATGCTACCGAGAGATCCATGCTTATTTTGAGATACTTCATTAAGGATGTTTTGAACATATGATTATTCTCTATCCATACATGCCCTTGTTTGCAATTATGGAGTGCCATAGCTTGAGTCAATCGAGCTCTACTTTTGCTATAAAATGTTTCCTGACAGGTTGTTTACATGTTATTCAATTTTGCCAAGGTTGTTGTAGTTGATCCATGTATGCTATGATGTTGTTCTTGCCATGTATAGCTTCTAGGCCATGTCTTCTTAATGTTGGTTGCCTTGCCATGCCATGTATTGCTCTGTGGTAAGTGGTTCAAACTCACCAACATGCCTACTTATTGTTGTTCCTGCCATGTATGAATCTGTAATATAACTTGCCATGTTTACATGGGTGCCATCATATCTTCTGATCCTTTTTGGCTCATGGTCAGTAAAGGAATTTTGTTCTATGAAATTAGTATATTCATGCCATGCCTTTGTTTTCCATGATAAGTTCCTGTAACATGTTGTTTGATAGCTCTAAACATTGCAACTTTGATGTTATTTACGCTAAAGTGCAAGCTGTTATTATTTGCAATCTTGCCATGTGTTTTTGAGCATGTTCTAGTAGTTTCTAGAGATAGCTCAGTGTTCATGTTTTGTCATGCTTTACCTGTAAAGCATGCCCACGCCTTTTGTTATCACGTTTAGGTGCTGTAGCATTTTGTTTTGATGCTTGTAATATGCCTAGTTGCTGTTTTGGACATCTTGTCCTTTAAACTTGTTTCATGTGTATGTGTTGAACCGTTGCTCCGTTTTGAGTGTGCTCTATATGAAACTTGCTTGATTTTGCATGTAGTTTCATATTATCATGTTGCATCCATGATTTGAGGTGTTTGCTTGATGTTTGTATGTATTTTGCATCAATGCCATGCTTATCTTGTTTTGCTCATATCTTCTAGGCCGTAGCTCCGAATCTAATGAAGTTAATATGCAACTTGACTAGAATTTCATGTAGATCATCTTGGTGCATCTTAACTTGCTGTTTAACAACTTGAACTTAAGGTTTATTCAGATCTGGACCAATTTCGAAATTTGCATATGAGGACTTACCGGAATTGTTCTATGTTGTTTCCGGCCTCATTTAAACTTGCCTTGATGTGTTGTTCTTGTTTGCATCATCTCTTGCCATGAGTAGCCTCATCTAGCCTTGTCATGCATCATGCTTGTTGTGCATCATGTCTTGTCTATGTGTGGTGTGTTTACCATGTTGTGTGCTTCTTCTTTTTAGTTCCCGTTTCGTTGCGATCGTGAGGATTCGTTCGTCTACGCTTGGTTCGGCTTCATCCATTCGTCTTCTTCATGGACTCGTTCTTCTTCCTTGCGGGATTTCAGGCAAGATGACCGCTACCCTGGATCTCACTACTATCATTGCTATGCTAGTTGTTTCGTTCTATCGCTATGATGCGCTACTTATCACTTGTTCCTCAAGCCTCCCAAATTGCCATGTCAGCCTCTAACCTTTTGCACCCTTCCTAGCAAACCGTTGTTTGGCTATGTTACCGCTTTGCTCAGCCCCTCTTATAGTGTTGTTAGTTGCAGGTGAAGATGAAGTTTGTTCCTTGTTGGAACATGGAGATGTTGTTCCTTGTTGGATCATGTTTACTTGTTGGGATATCACAATATATCTTATATTATTAATGCATCTATATATTTGGTAAAGGGTGGAAGGCTCGGCCTTATGCCTAGTGTTTTGTTCCACTCTTGCCGCCCTAGTTTCCGTCATATCGGTATTATGTTCCCGGATTTTGCGTCCCTAACGCGGTCGGGTGATTTATGGGACCCCTTGACAGTTCGCTTTGAATAAGACTTCTCGAAAAGGCCCAACATTGGTTTTACCATTTGCCTCACCTAGCCCTTTTTCCCTTGGGAGTCGCTCTCAAGGGTAATCTTTATTAACCCCGGACCGGTGCTTCTCCAAGTGCTGGCCCAAACCAGCGATGTCCGGCGCCCCAGGCAATCAGGGTCTATGCCAACCCGACGTCTTGCTCATCCGCTGTGCCCTGAGACCGAGATATGTGCAGCTCCTATCAGGATTTGTCGGCACATCCGGGCGGCTTTGCTGGTCTTGTTTTATTGCTGTCGAAATGTCTTGTGGCAGGATTCGAGACTGATCGGGTCTTCCGGGAGAAGAATATCCCGTTGATCACGAGAGCTTATCATGGGCTAAGTTGGGACACCCCTGCAGGGTATAAACTTTCGAGAGCCGTGCCCGCGGTTATGTGGCAGATGGGAAATTGTTAATATCCGGTTGTAGTAAACTTGAAGAAAACTCTTCTAAAATACACCAACCATGTGCGTAACCGTGAGTGTCTCTTTTCGGGGTTGATCGAGAGGAGAACACGGTTTCTGGGTTATGTCTGACGTAAGTAGGAGTTCAGGATCACTTCTTGATCATTACTAGTTGATGACCATTCCTTTGTTTCTCTTCTCGCTCTCATTTGCGTATGTTAGCCACCATATATGCTTAGCCGCTGCTGCAACATCACCACTTTACCCCTTCCTTTCCCATTAAGCTTTGCTAGTCTTGATACCCATGGTAATGGGATTGCTGAGTCCTCGTGGCTCACAGATTACTACACAACAGTTGCAGGTACAGGTTTTGCGATGATCATGACGCGAGAGCGATGCTTGCTTGCGTTGAGTTCTTCTTCTACAGGTTTTGCGACGATCAGGGGATAGGTTCCAGGTCGGCAGCCTGGGCTAGCAGGGTGGATGTCGTTTGTGTTTCTGTGTATTTTTCATCCGTAGTCGGATGTTGATCTTGTATTTGATATGATGTTGATGTATTCTTGTGGCATTTGTGCCTTATGTATGTATCCCCATCTATTATGTAATGTTGATGTAATGATATCCACCTTGCAAAAGCGTTTCAATATCGGGTCTATCCTTGGTGGGACCTTGAGTTCCTTTTGGATAGGGTCGCATATTAGGCGTGTTCAAGTTGGTATCGAGCCTCGACCGACCCTAAGGCCCCTTGATTGATCGTGTAGTTTGGCCGTTGTTGAGTCTAGAAGAAAACTGTTTTGAGTCTAGTTATATCGGAGTAGGAATTCTTTTTACTCCTCGGTCTCTTAAATCGCTCTGGTGAGGAATCTTGGCGTAGGTGTTTTGAATTACTCCTCTTCCCTTTCAAATTTTCTTTAGGTTCACGAGTTGGTTTTCGGTAGTTGTTCCTCAGCTCTTTTTATCCGGTGCATTTCTCGTCAAGTCGACTCGAACCCCTTCATCTTTGCAAATTCAATCTTGATTGTCTTATTTTCCCACCGCCCACCCTTCTTCTTCTCGAACTGGAGTTCGTGTCAGTATCCATCCTACTCGTCGAAGTCTTTGCCTTCTTTCCTCCATGATTTCAATCGGTGTTTTCCATTCAAGATTATTTGTTGTTTTCCCTTCCAAGTTGCCTTTGTTTTCCGCCCTCCACCCTCTTCTTCCCGAACTGAGTCTATTTCGAGCATCAATTTCATTCGTGTGGAGTCTTCCCTCAATTGTTTCAACCGGTGAATTCTCGTCTTGTTCGTCATTCTTCATCCCTTTCTTTTTCCGGTGCACTCAATTCAAGTTTTTTTGGTGTTGATTATATTCTTTTCCTCGGATCAAGTGTGTCGGGGGAAGCTGATCGGACCCACGAACACCTATGGGACGGCGGACCGAGCCCCTTCGGTTCGGTGGGGGTGGAGGTTGCGAAAAGCAGATCGGCGAAAGCACGAGCAGTTTACCCAGCCGGAGCTCTCCGAGAGATAATACTCCTACTGCTGCTTGTGCGATTCTATTGTGTTCTTGCTCGGGGGCTGGGAGCTACAAGACCTAAGCGTGAGTGTCTCGGTTTGAATGAGTGAACCCCCTCGTTGCGCATGGGCCTCCTTTTATATGCTCAAGGGGTCGCGGCGGTGGTAGCGTAGACAAGGGCAAAAAGGAAAATGAGTTGCGGTTGGTACAGCTACTTATGCAGTGTATCCTACCTAACCACGGCGGCGGGGACAAAAGCATTAAATGCCCGTCTAAGTCGACTAAGCAGTGCGAGAAAGGGACCGTCGGGCGCCACCGTTCGCCACGATGGCCATCTTGTCAAGCACCGCTTGCCACAGCGCCTCGCCCGGCCTCACGACCTCTTGCCACAGCGGCTTGGAAAGGTCCCATGGCGACACGTTGGTGGATGGCTGGGAGCGGAGGAGCGGAGGTGTCTGTCGCGGCAAGCACCTTGCATGGTTGTTGCCTTGTCGCGTCCGGAAGCTTGTCGCTCACCGGGCCTTCCCGGCAAGCTCCTCTTGCCGGGGTCTTGTCTTCTAAATGCCTTGGTTGGCCTTCCCGACAAGCTCCTCTTGCCGGGGCCTTGTCTCTTTGGCTTGAATACTTTGTTCTTGAATGGCTCTAATGGAGCCGCGGAGGACCTTGGCGATCACCAAGCAAGCCTTGCCGCGGGGTGCTGCGACTGCCCGTGCTGCAGTTCGGGATACTAGGGTACCCTACTCTAGTAGACCGGCAGAGCCTCGGCCTGGGCCACCTGCGGTGCGCGCTGTTGGGCCAGGCCCAAAAGCAGTCTGCAGACACGCGCGGCCTAGATCACGCCGTAACTTGCTCCGGTCCCACCACGTCCCCCACGAACAGCACGCGTCGAACGCGGAGTCGTGGGAGAGATCGTGGGGGGGTTTCTCTATTCGGAAAAGCGGAACGTCCGCCCCCTCTCCCTCCCTATAAACAGGGGAAACAGGGGCAGTCCGCCCACCTCGCCTTTTTGCTGTTGTGACGCCCCAAGACCGGAGCTTCAGTTGCCTTCCAGGGTTTCCGAGTTTTGCCATGTGTTTTGTTTTGTGTGTGCATTCATCATGTCATCTCTTGCATTGCATCATCTCATCATGCCATCATATCATTAATTTTTTTTAAACTCAACTAAATAAATTGTATGGATTTTTCGATCCATTTAAATCGAGGGATTCACATGGTGACTTCTCTTTATAACATATCCTCCCAATATTAGGGAGCTATATTAAAAATATTCCATTGTTTTGGAATCACCATAACCCACTTGCATAATAATCCCATGCCTTTTCTGCTCCGAGTTCACCTCAAAACCTTGCCAATATTATTTCATCATTTTCCGGAGCTCCACCAAAAATCCTCGGGCCATTTTTGTTAAATTCCTCATATTTTTGTGAGCCCGGGAAAATTGTCCTCGTTCCCAAATTCTTTCCCTAACCCTCTCTTTTTTTTGTCTCTATTTATTTCTTTTCTGCTAAGAGAGGAGAGAGGAGAGCAGCCACAGCTGGGCCTTCTCCCAGCAGTCGGCCCAGCCCACCTAGCGCCTCCCTCCAGGCCGGCCAAGCCTAGCCTCCCAAGGCCCAAGGCCCACCAACCCCCCCTCTAACCCTAGCCCGCAGCCTTCCTCCTCTCGTCCTCCCACCAGCGCCGCCAACCCCCTGCCCGATCCCCTCGTCGCCTCCTTCCCGATCCCATCGTCCTTCCCATCTCCCTCTCGATCCCCCGATCCCATCTCTCCCTCTCGATCTCTCCCTTCCGCCCCCGCCCTTCTTCTCCCTCGGGCCCCCGCAGCCTTCAGCGCCTCCCTCTGCAGCACCATCCGAGCGCCTCCTCGCCAAATCCCCGTCGCCCGAGCGCCCGAGGAGAGGAGCTCCTCGAGCACCTGCGCCCGTGGCCTCGATGCTCGTCGTCGTCCTCGCCTCGCCCCGCCTCCGTTCGGCTCCCACGGCGAAGCCACCGCCGCGCCCTGTCGTCCCCGAGCTCGGCCAACTCCGACGCGCCCGCGCCACCGGTGCTCCCTCCGGCCCCCAAGCATCATCAGCCCCTGCCATGGCCGCCGCCCGTTAAATGCGCCTCCGGCGGGTCCAGCCGCCCTCGGCCTCCCCTCGAGCAACCGAGGCCTGCGAGCCTCCGCATCCGCATCTGCCTCGCCCGTGCCACTCCTCCATGGCGCCATGGCCTCTGCCTCTTTTGGATGAACCGTGGCTGCCGTGCCTGTTGTGCGTTCTCTCCGCTGCACAGCTTTGTTGGCGTCAAGACCGTGGGCGCCAAGTTAGTCTTCCACTATCATCTCGAGATTTCTCCAAGACCCGAACCGGAAGCGCATGAAATACCGACACCGTGGGTTCCTCAAGGCCGCCAAGTTCGACTACGATGATCGACAAGTGCCCGACGATCGCCAAGTACCTCTACCGTCGTCTCCGGAAGCGCCAAGTACCACTACGACCGGCGACCACCGAACCGGAAGCGACAAGTACCCGATGACCGTGTACCACTACCGTCGACCCTCGAAGACCCGTGGACCCGAACATCCACGGGACATGAACAACTACTTCCGATGGCGAGATGTACCACTACCGCCGAACATGAGCGTCTACAAACCGTGTCGCAAAAATCGAGATGTCGACTACCATCGCCGAGATCGCAAGTACCACGACAACCCCGAAGGGATTCGGACCCGTCAAGTACCTCTTCGAAAACGAACGTGAAACACTACTTCCTCTACCGTCGCCGTGTACGACTACTTCCTCTACTTCCCTCGACGCCGTGTACGACTACTTCCCTCTACGAAACGCGAACCGTCCCGTTTGAACGTTCCGAAGGTATAACCCGTGACGACCGCCGTGTCCGAATTGTCCTTGCGATGCCCCTCGTTTGTCATGCCACCGTTCCGTGGGAACCCGGTAACCGGGAACACCCCACCATCCTTGCATGACTCGCTCACGTCCACACTTTCCTTTGCACCGATATCTCGATCGAGTTAACGGAACCGAATGTTGCCGTGGCACCATTTTCGGATTCGTTGTCGTGGCACCTTTTCTTCCGCCACGGTGACTAATGCTTCGTTAATGCTCTTGTCAACAATTTCATAATATTGCATAAAACTTGCTCATGTCATCCGCATCATGATAACAACAATTAAAATGTTTAAAATTGTTGTTTGCATTAATTTGCTTAAATGCCATGCTAAAATGATTTATTTCATAACTAAATAACCGTAGCTCCATTTTAAATAAATTATATATGTAGATGGGGTAGAAAAATGCATAGATTAACATGATAGCATTACTTTGCATGTTTAACAACTCTAAAATATGCTTTAGGTCAGATCAGCACCAAATTCGAAATATGCATATGAGGATTTTTCCGGAATTGTTGTTGTTGTTTCCGGCCTCATTTAACCTTGCCTAAATAGATAGTTTATTTATGCTTCACCTCTTGCCATGTTAACAACATTTAATATTGTTGAGTACATATTCGGGAGAGAACTAAATAAGTGTTGTGGTGTTTTGTCAATATGCAACCCGTTGCATATTGAGCTCCACTTAACTTGTAGTTTTGTTTGTGCATATTGCCATGCCATGCCTCATTAAACCGGACATGCATCATATTTGTTTGTGCATCATGCCATGTTTATGATTGTGTGTTTACTATGTTGTTTGTTTGTTTCCGGTTTGCTTCTCTCGTTAGCTTCGGTTTTCCTTCCGGAGTTGTGAGGATTCATTCGACCTCGTCCGTTTGTCTTCTTCATGGATTCGTTCTTCCTCCTTGCGGGATTTCAGGCAAGATGACCATACCCTCGAAATCACTTCTATCTTTGCTTGCTAGATGCTCGCTCTTTTGCTATGCCTATGCTACGATG
Organism: Aegilops longissima; assembly: GCA_021605205.1. Classification (NCBI taxonomy): domain Eukaryota; kingdom Viridiplantae; phylum Streptophyta; class Magnoliopsida; order Poales; family Poaceae; genus Aegilops; species Aegilops longissima. Next base: position 669,310,120 of record CM038677.1, on the reverse strand, counting down.
CCTACCACGTGCTATATCATGCCTCCCATGTTGCCATGTCAAGCCTCTAACCTTTTCCCTTCCTAGCAAACCGTTGTTTGGCTATGTTACCGCTTTGCTCAGCCCCTCTTATAGCGTTGTTAGTTGCGGTGAAGATGAAGTTTGTTCCTTGTTGGAACATGGAGATGTTGTTCCTTGTTGGAACATGTTTACTTGTTGGGATATCACAATATATCTTATTAATTAATGCATCTATATACTTGGTAAAGGGTGGAAGGCTCGGCCTTATGCCAGTGTTTTGTTCCACTCTTGCCGCCCTAGTTTCCGTCATATCGGTGTTATGTTCCCGGATTTTGCGTCCCTAACGCGGTCGGGTGATTTATGGGACCCCTTGACAGTTCACTTTGAATAAGACTTTTCAGCAAGGCCCAACATTGGTTTTACCATTTGCCTCACCTATGCCCTTTTCCCTTGGGTTTCGGAGCCGAGGGTCATCTTTATTTAGCCCCGGGCGGTGCTCCTTTGAGTGTTGGTCCGAACCGAAGCGATGTCCGGGGCCCCAGGGCAACTCGAGGGCTGGTTTTACTCGACGGCTGACTTATCCGGTGTGCCACGAGACCGAGTGCGTGCGACTCCTATCAGGATTTGTCGGCACATCCAAGGCGGCTTTGCTGGTCTTGTTTTATTGCTGTGAAATGTCTTGTAGCAGGATTCGAGACTGATCGGGTCTTCCGGGAGAAGAATATCCTTCGTTGATCGCGAGAGCTTATCATGGGCTAAGTTGGGACACCCTGCAGGGTTTGAACTTTCGAAAGCCGTGCCAGCGGTTATGTGGGAGATGGGAATTTGTTAATGTCGGTTGTAGAAAACCGAAGTTGATCTTAATTAAAATACACCAACGCGTGTGTAACCGTGATGGTCTCTTCTCGTGAGTCCGGGAAGTGAACTGAGTGTTGGAGTTATGTTTGGCGTAAGTAGTTTCAGGATCACTTCTTGATCATAGTTGTTCGACCGTGCTTTGCTCCTCTTCTCGCTCTCTTTTTGCGTATGTTAGCCACCATATATGCTAGTCGCTTGCTGCAGCTCCACCTCACTACCCTGTCCTACCTTTAAGCTTAAATAGTCTTGATCTCATGGTGTGAGATTGCTGAGTCCCGTGACTCACAGATACTTCAAAACCAGTTTGCGGTGCCGATGAAACCGTGCGGTGATGCATCCGAGCTCAAGGAGGAGCTCGGCGAAGATCTTGTTCATTGTGTTGTTTCGTTTGAGTTGATCGATAGTGGAGCCAGTTGGGACGATCGGGGATCTGTGTAGCATTTGGGGTAGTCTTCTTTTATTTTGGTTCCGTAGTCGGACCTTGATTGTATCTGTATGATGTAATGCTTTACTCATGTATTGTGTGAAGTGGCGATTGTAAGCCAACTATGTATCTCTTTCCTTATGTATTACATGGGTTGTGTGAAGATTACCTCACTTGCGACATTGCTTTCAATGCGGTTATGCCTCTAAGTCGTGCCCGACACGTGGGAGATATAGCCGCATCGAGGCGTTATAAGTTGGTAATCGAGCCTTCCCGACTTAGGAGCCCCTACTTGATTGTTTCTTTGGCGTTGTTGAGTCTAGAATGGAAAATGTTTTGAGTCTTAGGATTATATATATCGGAGTAGGATTCTTTTACTCCTCGGTCCTTAATCGCTCTGGTGAGGTATCTGGCGTAGAGTTTTGACTTTTCTCTCCTCAAATTTCACTAAATTTTTTTAGGATCACGCGGGTATCTTGGAATCGTTCGATGGTTTTGTGGCGAGAACATTGTTCTTGGTGCCTCGACATTTAGGGGTTGTGGCGGTGTCCGGGAGTTGAGCTCCGAGGTGTTGTCGTCACAATTTTATCGTTGCATTCTGGAATACGAGTTTTGCCGACATCGAAATCTCTTTTGTGCAGTTGTTGGTGAGATAACCACGATAGCCCGATCTTGTGGCGAGTCTGGGAGTATTGCCATGACTTGTATAACGGATGTTTTTGAAGGTCGAGGTACGATTTCGAAGATTTCTTGGTTATGTGTTGACGGATGGATACAAGCTGGATCTAGGTATTGTTAGTTTGGGTGATATATTTTGTGTCCCTGTATCCCCAACACCAGATTGCATAACCAGAAAGTTTGGGAGTTTATAGGTGGGAATTCTAGTAGCTTACGGGATATTCTTTCGGCGGATGTATGATTTGAGATTGGGGTTCAGCGTCTAGTGGTCCGCCCAACGGTCGACATGATACGAGGCGTCTTAAAGAATCCTTGGCTATGCTGATTCGGGGCGTCTTGTTTGTCATTCATGCGTCCGCTATCGTCGTCGTGTGGGCCCAACTTTGGCGAAATCTCTATCATATGTATTTGTTCGGCTTATTCGCAAGCCAAATCCTTTGTTTTGTTCCGTTTTATGGTATTCAAGTTGCTTCAATGCCAAGTGTTGATTCCATACCTTTCCTAAATGGTGTTCTCATATTGCTATGTGAATACTAATCCTTCTTGATCATCGAGCTTGTCATGTTAATTCTTTTCTCAACGGCGTGCTTCTCTTCAAGTGGATCCGATCATTCCAACATTTGCGAGATCAATTCTAAGCTTTTTCTCAGCGGTGTTCGTTTCATCCGACCCAAGTTGCCTTTGTTTTCCGCCCTCCACCCTTTTCTTCAAGGACTCAGATTTCTTAATCAAGTATCCATTTTATTGAGTGAAGTTTCTTCATTCTTTTCCTTTAATGTTTTATCCGGTGATTTCTCATGAAGGCGCTAAGGAAGCTTTAACCTTATCATTGTTCCATTCTAATTTTCTTCTCCGGTGGATTTAAGTCAAGTTTTGGTGTTGATCTTATCCTTTTCCTCTTTTCAAATGTTTTCTCATGCGGTGCACCTCTTAATTTTTCACTTCTTGTTATTCAATTGTTAGGAGTGTTGAAGATATCTCGGAAGATTCTAGTTTCCATTCTCAATTCACTCAAGTTCTTTTGAGGATGCTATCTCATTCAAGCCATTTAATTCTACGGTGCAATATCTGTTTCAAACAATTGTTCAGCGGTGGTTCTTTTGAGTGGGCCCTAACCCACAGGTCTTTTCGAGGATCTTACCTAACTCTTCTAATTTTTCAAGAGCTATTCCCAAATTCATTGCAAAGTTTGACGTAAGAATGAGTTATCATCAGTCAAATGTCTTTCTCCAAGATCTTTCAAATTATCTTCATCGTTGGTTCAACCTTTCTAATTTTCATTCCGGAGTGCTTCAATAATTCATGGTGATGTTTCTCGTCGTCGTTCTCGAATTTTGAAGACCGAAGACGAGTTTCTCTTAATCTTGGTCCATTCTCTTCAAGATTCATGGTTCTAGTTTGTTGCCATCCTCTCATAATTGTTTTAGATTGTGAGAATTCTTTTCACCCATCGGAGCATTTCAGAGTCTTTTCAGTTTGATTTCGATTCTCATTCAAGCGTTCAACTCTTGTTTTCCAAATCTCCCATCATTTCTAAATTATTCATTCAAGCGTTCAACTCTTGTTTTTTCCAAATCATTCTCAACGGTGGTTCCATCAATACCTTCTCAACCTTTCAACGCTATATCTCTATCTGTAATCATTTTTTCAACGGGAATAAGTAGTGTGCCAAATCCGTTGCTTGTCATCAATCTAGATTGGTGAAGGATACGCATAACGTAATTCTTATTCTTGTTCCATCGAGTAAATTCAATTCCTTATTCCGGAGGTTCATCAAAATTCGTGATTTCATTTGTTCATCTTTCTTTCCGGAGTTCAAAGTTTTCTCGGCTATATCATTTCAAAGCTTCATCTTATCACTGCAAGGCTTCACCTTGTGTTGTCAACTTCTCTTTCTTTTATCACCCTTTTGGTTACCGGAGTTCATCATGGAGGCTCTACATGGTGCTTCCTCAAGGATTCTTTTCATTCTTTAATTGTCCTTCAAGTTTCTCTCGAAGTTATGATCCGTCAAGCTATACTCTAATATAAACATGGTGCTCAACACATGTTTTGTTTTGAGGAGTTCAAGTATTCTTCTTTTGCATTCCGAAGTGCAATTCTTTCTACCTTATCTTTTGAGATGGTGTTATGTCATCCTTGGCAATTTCTCCTCGTGCTTCATGAGTCACATATTGTCAAGAATGAGGTATTTTAAATCCATCATTTTCTCTTCGTTAAAGAGATCTTTGCAATCCATCAATCTTTTGTTGGAGTTATATTGGGTTATATTTCACCTACAGCCTTCCCTAAGGAATGTAGCTATTTATGGTGCTTATAAATGACCCAAGTTCTTCATTTGTCCTCCCGGTGAAATAAGTTTCTCGTCTCCTTGTTGATATCAATCCAATCGTTTGTTTCCGTTGGTGGCAGAAGCTCACCTCAAAATGTGGAGATGTTTCCATAAGTCCACTAAAAGGTTATTCTTTTCGTTGTTGATAATCCAACAACTCCGTTCTATCCTTTTTGCAAGGGTGCTTTCCAAACTCATTTGTGGTAGAAGTTGTCATTTTCTTCTCCATTCCTTTATTCCAATGACCTATCTTCAATTTTTCTTCGGAGGCATTGTGATGTTGCACTCTTGACCCATCATCTTCTTTTGTCAAGATCATGTTCTTTTCTTGCATTATCCATTTAACAGGAGTGTCATGTTTTCATTTGAGTTCTCTCATCTTATCAAGTTTTCTGCTTCCTCAAGTTTGAAATCTTTCTAACCCCTTGTGCCATTCTTTCAATAGTTCCGGAGGCAGTATGTTGTTGATTTCATCAAGTATCATCCCATCTTCTCAAGTTCATGTTCAACTCCTTCCATTTTCAGTTGGAGTGCTGCCCAAATTATATCATTCTTATTCATTCTTATCTCGTTTCGAGTGGTTTCAATTCCTTCTTGTCCATTGTGCTCCATTTATGTCTTTGTAACCTTCAAGTTCTCGTAATACCCCTTGTTCCTCTTTTCGGATTGTTTCAATCTGTTTTCTTGTACTCTTTCTTTTAAATTGTTCAACCTCTCAAGGTTCTTTGGTTTCACTCGTTTGTCAAAAAGCAACTTAGTTTGACCTATTCTCTTCCTCTTCCTTTTTCTCCGGTGCCATCCTAGATCTGGGGCGAGATCCTCTCGTAGTGGTGGAGTGTTGTGGCCCCAAGACCGGAGCTTGATTGCCTTCGGGGTTTCGAGTTTTGCCATGTGTTTTGTTTTGCTTGTGCATTCATCATGTCATCTCTTGCATTGCATCATCTCATCATGCCATCATATCATTAATTTTTTAAACTCAACTAAATAAATTGTATGGATTTTTGATCCATTTAAATCGAGGATTCACATGGTGACTTCTCTTTATAACATATCCTCCCAATATTAGGGAGCTATATTAAAAATATTCCATTGTTTTGGAATCACCATAACACACTTGCATAATAATCCCATGCCTTTTCTGCTCGAGTTCACCTCAAAACCTTGCCAATATTATTTCATCATTTTCGGAGCTCCACCAAAATCCTCGGGCCATTTTGTTAAATTCCTCATATTTTGTGAGCCGGAAAATTGTCCTCGTTCCCAAATTCTTTCCCTAACCCTCTCTTTTTTTTGTCTCTATTTATTCCTTTTACGCTAAGATAGGAGAGAGGAGAGAGAGCTGGGATCCCGGCGGTCGGCCCAGCCACCTAGCGCCTCCCCCGGGCCGGCCAACCTAGCCTCCCAAGGCCCAAGGCCCACCAACCCCCCTCTAACCCTAGCCGCAGCCTTCCTCCTCTCGTCCTCCCACCAGCGCCGCCAACCCCTGCCCGATCCTCGTCGCCTCCTTCCCGATCCCCTCGTCCTTCCCATCTCCTCTCGATCCCCGATCCCATCTCTCCTCTCGATCTCTTCCTCCAGCCTGCATCAAGCTTCTTCTCCCCTCGATCCCCATCTCAGCCTTCGCGCGCCTCCCTCTCGCACAGGGCGCGACCGCCTCCTCCTCGCCAAATCCCGTCGCCCAGCGCCCGGGAAGGCTCCTCGAGCACCTGCGCCCGTGGACTCGATGCTCGTCGTCGTCCTCGCCTCGCCCCGCCTCCGTTCGGCTCCCACGGCGAAGCCACCGCCGCGCCCTGTCGTCCCCGAGCTCGGCCAACTCCGACGCGCCCGCGCCACCGGTGCTCCCTCCGGCCCCCAAGCATCATCAGCCCCTGCCATGGCCGCCGCCCGTTCGTCGCCTCCGGCCGGGTCCAGCCGCCCTCGGCCTCCCCTCGAGCAACCGAGGCCCTGCGAGCCTCCCGCATCCGCATCTGCCTCTGCTTCGTGCCACTCCTCCATGGCGCCATGGCCTCTGCCTCTTTTGGATGAACCGTGGCTGCCGTGCCCTGTTGTGCGTTCTCTCCGCTGCCTGGCACTGTTGACGTCAAGACCGTGGGCGCCAAGTTCGTCTTCCACTATCATCTCCGAGGATTTCTCCAAGACCCGAACCGGAAGCATGAAATACCGACACCGTGGGTTCCTCAAGGCCGCCAAGTTCGACTACGATGATCGACAAGTGCCCGACGATCGCCAAGTACCTCTACCGTCGTCTCCGGAAGCGCCAAGTACCACTACGACCGGCGACCACCGAACCGGAAGCGACAAGTACCCGATGACCGTGTACCACTACCGTCGACCCTCGAAGACCCGTGGACCCGAACATCCACGGGACGCGAACAACTACTTCCGATGGCGAGATGTACCACTACCGCCGAACATGAGCGTCTACAAACCGACTACCGACTACCATCGCCGAGATCGACTACCATCGCCGAGATCGCCAAGTACCACGACAACCCGAAGGATTCGGACCCGTCAAGTACCTCTTGAAAGCGAGCGTGAAACACTACTTCCTCTACCGTCGCCGTGTACGACTACTTCCCTCTACTTCCCTCGGCGACTACTTCGACTACTTCCCTCGGCGACCCTGAGCGTCTACTTCCCTCTGAAGCGAACCGTCCCGTTTGAACGTTCGAAGGTATAACCCGTGGCGATCGCCGTGTCGGTTGTCCTTGCGATGCCCTCGTTTGCCATGCCACCGTTCCGTGGGAACCCGGTAACGGGATCACCCACCATCTTGCATGACTCGCTCCGTCCACACTTTCCTTTGCACCGATATCTCGTCGAGTTACGGAACCGAATGTTGCCGTGGCACCATTTCGATTCGTTGTCGTGGCACCCTTTTCTTCCACCACGGTGATATAATGCCTCGTAATGCTCTTGTCAACAATTTCATAATATTGCATAAAACTTGCTCATGTCATCCGCATCATGATAACAACATTAAAATGTTTAAAATTGTTGTTTGCATTAATTTGCTTAAATGCCATGCTAAAATGATTTATTTCATAACTAAATAACCGTAGCTCCATTTTAAATAAATTATATATGTAAATGGGGTAGAAAAATGCCTAGATTAACATGGTAGCATTACTTTGCATGTTTAACAACTCTAAAATATGCTTTAGGTCAGATCAGTACCAAATCCGAAATATGCATATGAGGATTTTCGGAATTGTTGTTGTTGTTTCGGCCTCATTTAAACTTGCCTAAATAGATAGTTTATTTATGCTTCACCTCTTGCCATGTTTAACAACATTTAATATTGTTGAGTACATAACAGAGAGAGAACTAAATAAGTGTTGTGGTGTTTTGTCAATATGCAACTCGTTGCATATTGAGCTCCACTAACTTGTAGTTTTGTTTGTGCATATTGCCATGCCATGCCTCATTAAACGGACATGCATCATACTTGTTTGTGCATCATGCCATGTTTATGATTGTGTGTTTACTATGTTGTTTGTTTCTTTCGGTTTGCTTCTCTCGTTAGCCGGTTTTGTTCGGAGTTGTGAGGATTCATTCGACCTCGTCCATTTGTCTTCTTCATGGATTCGTTCTTCTTCCTTGCGGGATTTCAGGCAAGATGACCATACCCTCGAAATCACTTCTATCTTTGCTTGCTAGATGCTCGCTCTTTTGCTATGCCTATGCTCGATGCCTACCACTTGTTATATCATGCCTCCCATGTTGCCATGTCAAGCCTCTAACCATCCTTTCCTAGCAAACCGTTGTTTGGCTATGTTACCGCTTTGCTCAGCCCCTCTTATAGCGTTGTTAGTTGCGGTGAAGATGAAGTTTGTTCCTTGTTGGAACATGGAGATGTTGTTCCTTGTTGGAACATGTTTACTTGTTGGGATATCACAATATATCTTATTTAATTAATGCATCTATATACTTGGTAAAGGGTGGAAGGCTCGGCCTTATGCAGTGTTTTGTTCCTCTTGCCGCCCTAGTTTCCGTCATATCGGTGTTATGTTCCCGGATTTTGCGTCCCTAAGCGGTCGGGTGATTTATGGGACCCCCTTGACAGTTCGCTTTGAATAAGACTTTTCGGCAAGGCCCAACATTGGTTTTACCATTTGCCTCACCTATGCCCTTTTTCCTTGGGTTTCGGAGCCGAGGGTCATCTTTATTTAGCCCCGGGCGGTTCTCCTTTGAGTGTTGGTCCGAACCGGCGATGTCCGGGGCCCCAGGGGAACTCGAGGGCTTATTTTACTCGGCGGCTGACTTATCCGGTGTGCCACGAGACCGAGTGCGTGCGACTCCTATCAGGATTTGTCGGCACATCCGGCGGCTTTGCTGGTCTTGTTTTATTGCTGTGAAATGTCTTGTGGCGGGATTCGAGACTGATCGGGTCTTCCGGGAGAAGGAATATCCTTCGTTGATCGCGAGCTTATCATGGGCTAAGTTGGGACACCCTGCAGGGTTTGAACTTTCGAAAGCCGTGCCAGCGGTTATGTGGGAGATGGGAATTTGTTAATGTCGGTTGTAGAAAACCGAAGTTGATCTTAATTAAAATACACCAACGGCGTGTGTAACCGTGATGGTCTCTTCTCGGTGAGTCAGGGAAGTGAACACTGTGTTGGAGTTATGTTTGGCGTAAGTAGTTTCAGGATCACTTCTTGATCATAGTTGTTCGACCGTGCTTTGCTCCTCTTCTCGCTCTCTTTTGCGTATGTTAGCCACCATATATGCTAGTCGCTTGCTGCAGCTCCACCTCACTACCCTGTCCTACCTTTAAGCTTATATAGTCTTGATCTCGCGGGTGTGAGATTGCTGAGTCCCGTGACTCACAGATACTTCAAAACCAGTTTGCGGTGCCGATGAAACCGTGCAGGTGATGCATCCGAGCTCAAGGAGGAGCTCGGCGAAGATCTTGTTCATTGTGTTGTTTCGTTTGAGTTGATCGATAGTGGAGCCAGTTGGGACGATCGGGGATCTGTGTAGCATTTGGGGTAGTCTTCTTTTATTTTGGTTCCGTAGTCGGACCTTGATTGTATCTGTATGATGTAATGCTTTACTCATGTATTGTGTGAAGTGGCGATTGTAAGCCAACTATGTTTCTCTTTCCCTTATGTATTACATGGGTTGTGTGAAGATTACCTCACTTGCGACATTGCTTTCAATGCGGTTATGCCTCTAAGTCGTGCTTCGACACGTGGGAGATATAGCCGCATCGAGGGCGTTACAGCTGTCCAATCTCGAAAACCACCGCTGCTCCCCCCTTCTTCTCAAGTCTGAAGAGAACAGCGCACCGTCCCCCATCGCCACCAGTACCACCAACGCCGTCGGTCTCCCCCACCGCCTCCGCCATGGCTCCGAAAGCCGACAAGGGGAAGGGCGTGAAGTTGGCGGCGCAGCGGCTTGCGGCGCTGCGGAAGAGTGGGCCATCTTCCCCCAGCTCGCTTCGCCGCAAGGGAGCTGAGGAGAACTACCTCTTACGGTCGGACGGAGACGCGGCGCATCTGCGCAAGCGAAGGTACTTCCGGCCGCTGCTTGAACTAGCCCCAACTGGGTATCCTTTCTTCGCGTTATTCTTCTGTGCGGGCTCGCCCCCTTCTCTAATTCTTACGTGATATCATGAACACCTACGGGTTCCGCCTCCTTGATTTCACCCCAATGCTGTCTCGACCATGGCATTTTTCGCACACCTCTGCGAAAACTTTGTCGGAGTCCATCCCAACGTCGCCCTCTTCCGCCATTTCTTCATGCCTCGAGTAGAGAGAGAGAGCCTCTTGCCGGAGGATCGCTTGGATCTCAAGGATCGGCAAGAAGGAAGCCTATCTGGAAGGAGAGCTCCGCATGATAAGTGGGAGGAGTGGAGGCAGATTGGTCTGGATTGTAGAGGAGAACCCGCAGCCCTTCACTGCTCAGCGTCAAACCCCAATAGTGCGTGGCAACGATTGGAGCAACTTGGCGCCGGAAGATGCTAGATTGAAGATTGCAGTCACCTGGATCCTGCGCCTCAGGCTTGCCGGACTCACTCTAGGCGCCGTTGGCGCAGATTTCCTTCGCCGCCGCATCGCCCCCTTGCAGGAGAAGAGAAGACCTGCTTGGGAGTTCCAAAATGCGGCGGATATCATGAGGCTGCGCCCGGGCCTCAACTTCAACTTCACCGTCTTGGAGTTAGATGCGATGCTCCTGGAGCTGTTCAAGCACGACGCGGATCATCCCGAATGATTCAGGTTGCCAAGGAGTCGTTCCATTGTGCAGCGATTCTCGCTCGACCGCATCCGTGCAATGATGCCGTTGTGCGACTTCGCATGGAATTGTTCCAACACGGCAAAAGCCCGCAGATGGCGTCGTGCGGGTGATCTTGATAACGGAAGAAGTGCCGATCCGCCCGACGAAAGCGAAGGGCCTCACCAGCGATACCAGCAGCGGCGAGATGCGCGCGCGCCACCAAGCTGGAAGAGGCGGCAGCAACTGCTGCATTGGCGAATTTGGGTTCACCGTGGAGGAGGCAGAGGCAGCAGAGGCGGCAAGCCTTGTCGGCGAAAGGAGTTTGCGGCGAGGAGGAGCTTGCTGAACACGAAGCGAATCAAGCGAGCCGCCGAGGGCGCTCTCTCCCACCATCTAGTAGCTTGCATAGCGGAGCCCAGCTCCACCAAGAAAGCGTCTTCGCAAAATTTGGAGGCAAGCGAAGTGATGAAGCGGACAACAACAGCCGCGCGCGCCAGCGACGGCTCCACCGCGGCAAGCACTTGTTGCAGAGGAGCACCCATGGCGCCAAGAAGCGGAGCAGGACCTTCCAGGCCACCGCTGCTACCCCGCCAAGCGATCAAGGAACCTACTCCTCGCCTCGTCGCCCGGCGAGCAGAATTGATCTCTCCGCGCTCAGCTCCGGCGAGGAAGAAGAAGAGTAAGCTTCTGCGTTGTGCTTGTATTTCTTCAATTTTGTTGCTTCGTCTTGTATCTGATTTGCTTCATTCGAGCTCTTTCCTTTTAGGGCCGCTGGCCCAAAAAGCGTCGAAGAGGCCAAGACTCGGGGTTGTCATTGAGGGCGATCCCCGTGGCAGCAGGAGAGGCGGCGAGACCACCTTGCGGACGGCAACTCTTCCTCAAATCAGCCCCCAGCACAGTCCCCAGCGTAAGTATATAGTTTACTCTTTACTGTTGGGCGTGCATGGGTGCTCTTTCCTGGCTGATATCTGACTGTTGGTTTGTGTAGGAGCAGAGCAGCCTCACCAGGAGCACCCGGAAGCCGCTCCCAAAATGCCATCTACTTCGACTACACCGCCAAGGGAGGATTCCTCGGAAAAGGAGCGTTCTCCGGCAAGGGAGGCTTCTCCGGCAAGGGACAGTTCTCCGTGAGGATAAGCGCCAGCGACCCTCCGGTGATTGAGACCATGGGTGTAGATCCCATCGCGAGTAATCCTATTAGCGAAAAACTCCCTTGTGTTCTTCTTCTTGATTTTCCTTCTGAATATTTGCTTGATCTGTTCTTTCTTTGTGTCAGTCGTCAGATCCATCCGCCCTTGAGCCGATGGAGATGGAAGTCGCCGGCGAGGAAGGCGTCTTGTGGCTTATCTTGAAAACGCCGCCGTCATGGAGGAAGTGGCTGGCGCCCGATGAGTCCGCCGGCGAAGAGAGCGCCAAAACTGCTGCCGCAGGGTTTGGAGAAAGTCCCGCGATCGACCGGCGGCCCCGAGGCGCAGGAGGCGCGGCCTTCGCCGACCACCGATCCTCCGCCACCGCTGCAGCGTCGAGCTCGAAGAGCCCCAGCCAGCGCCTATCTGAAGGCCGGCGATCGCGTCTTCATCAAGCTCCCCTGGGCATCGATCTCCAGGGCGTCGGTCGAAGGAGAGACCTTCGACGAGGAGCTGCTCGCCTCCGCTGGGTTGACGCTGGTTGACGCGCCAAGCAGCAGCAGCGGCGAGTCTGAGGAGGAGCAACTGCTGAAGAAGCTGCTGTCGCTCTACCGCGCCCGACAGGCCAAGTTGGAATCCCGGGAAGCGCTTGTCGCGAAAGTGGGAGCAGATATAGAGAAGCGCGCGGAGGAGCTCCGGGGCACCAATCAAGAAGCTCTCCGGTCCTTGGCAGAGGAGCGGGGGCGACTTGCCGAGGAGCGCACAGCCTTCATCCTCGAGAAGGCTGAGGTTGAGGACCGGCAGCGGCTTGCTGCCGAGAAGCTGTCTGCGCAGGAGGGCGAGCTGGCGCAGCGGAAGATCAATCTTGACAGCCATGAGGAGGAGCTTGTCGCGCGCGAGGAAACACTTGGCGGGGCTCTTAAGGAAGCAAAGGATGTTGCCGCAGCTGCCGAGGCCGCCAAGAAGGAGTTGGAGACGAAGGTGACGCAGCTGGAGGCCAATCTCCAGAAGAGCGGAGAGGAGCTTGCTGCACTCAAGCACGAGCGCGAGAAGGACGCCTACACTCTTGGCGAGCTGCAGGGCCGTCTCGCCGAGAGGAGCAAGGAGCTCGACGCCGTCAAGGACTCTAAAGCAGATCTTGAGCTGAAGCTGACCACCTTAATGCAGACGCTGGACGGCACCAAGGAGCGGGAAGTGGCCTTGCTGGAGAAGATCAAGGCTGATGGGGCTGCTTGGCGGCGCTCTGCCGTGAGCACCTTCAGGGAAAACGTGGAGCACTGGACCGTGGGTCTCGTGAATGTTGCCGCCGCCATCGACAAGGAGCTGACGGAGCTGGGGATGGTGGATCTTGGGTACTCCTCCGACGAGCACCTCCAACCCAGCGCCAAGCTCAGCTTGTTCTTCAAGGCGTGGTGGCGGCTCTCCAGCGACTCGGGAAGAGATCGCCAAAGTAGCTGGCCGAGGAATCGCGCGGATCTGTCGCGGGAGCTCTCTAGAAGGTCTTGATGAAGGTGGCCTTCCGCAATCCAGGCCTCAATCTCACGGCGTCCTCAAGTCCTTGCCGCGGATGCTGATGTGGAGGCACTCAAGGCCCTTGTCGCACCCATTATGGACAAGGTGGGAAAGATCAAGAGGGTTGATGGCAACCGCGTAGATTAGGCCGCCAATTTTTTCTATTCCTTGTCGCTGCTGGTCATGTTAGGAGAACAATCCCTTAGAGCTATGACAACCTATTTTGTAATATAACTTTATCTCGGGCAATGATTGCAATGCTATTTCCTTTACTTGATTCCTTCCTTTGTATGTTTTTGCCCTACGCTTTTAGGGAACTTGTCGGTAGCGGGCACCTTTTGCATGGCTGAGTGCTAAACGTCAAGCAGCCTCTTTGGCGGTGTGCTTCCGACAAGCAACCTTATCGCAACTAGTTGCAGCTTCACTTAATTTGTTGGCGGACTCGAAACAAAGTAAAGGCGCAACTAACTACTGAGTTAGTTCCTTCGCACAGGTTTTCCATACAAAATACGGTCGTTCGAGGAAGATAACTTAAAAATTAAAACTGATTGCTCAAACTTTGGCAACTTAGCTTTTACATCGTTTGCTTCTGGTAAGGCGAAATTTCCTCGGCGGCGCTTAGTCCGGACCATTATCTTCTCCTTCCCCGGCTAACTTGTGTGCGAGGAACCTTCCTTTCTCTTAGGAAAGAAAGAAGAAAATAAAGTCATGGAGCCTTGCGGCTCGTTATTGCTTACCGGGTGTAGGTGCTGCACAAAGTGTCAGATAAAACATGCAATACAAAAATGAAAGCATGAAATTGACAAATTGTGCAAAACACATGAGTTTTACTTATGCACGGGACCTGCGCCCGGCTTTGTACAAAGGATTACATGCAACATCGGCAAGACTTGTACAAAAGGTGGTTGCCGGAACAGGTTCCGACAACCGCGCCCTACGGGTAAAACTTACGAAGATGCTCAATATTTCAGGAGTTGCTCACCGGAATGCCATCTTCGGTCTCAAGGCGGACAGCGCCAGGCCTAGTGACTTGTTTCACCCGATAAGGGCCTTCCCACTTTGGCGTCAACTTGTTGGCATTCTTGGCGGACTGGATTGGCGAAGAACAAAATCGCCTTCCTCGAGACTTCTGGCATTAACTTTGCAGCTATGGTATCGGCACAAAGCTTGCGATAACAAGCAGGTCGTCAATGACTTTGAAGGCGGTCCTCCTCAAGGAGCAGCGCGTCATCTTGTCGCAGCTGCTCTTGCTCAAACTCATCATAGCGAGCACTCGAGGTGATCCGAATACGAGTTCCGTGGGGAGAACTGCCTCTTCTCCATAGACTAGAGCAAAAGGTGTGCGGCGGTGGCTCGATTTGGCGTCGTCTGATCGACCAAGAACCACCGGCAGCTCCTCAATCCAGTTTCTTCCGCACTTGTGCAGCACGTCGAAAGTTACGGTCTTGAGCCCACGCAGCACTTCAGCATTGCCCTCTCCGCTTGACCGTTGCTTCTCGGATGAGCAAGCGAAGCAAAAGCAGACCTTGGCGCCAAGATCTTGGATGTCTTGCATGAAGGTGCGGCTCGTGAATTGTGTACCGTTGTCGGTGATGATCTGTTAGGAATCACGAAGCGGCAAACAATCGACTGAAGAACTTGATTCTTGGCGTGCCGTCACCTTCCTCATTGCTTCCACTTCCGGCCACTTTGTGAACTTGTCGATTACAGCGTACAAGTACTCAAAGCCCCGACAACTACGGGGAAAGGGCCGAGGATGTCGAGCCCCGGACGAAAATGGCGAGGATAAAGGGATCGTCTGGAGAGCTTGAGCTGGCTGGTGTATCTGCTTGGAATGGGCTGGCGCGCTTCACACTTGGTTACTTGTGCGATTGCATCTGGAGGGCTGTCGGCCAAGCGAAACCTTGCGGCAAGTGCTCTTGCGCCAATGTGGTGACCACATATGCCTCCGTGTATCTCGCCAACAGCTTACATCCATCTTCGGTGAATACACTTCAATTTCACACCGTTGAGTCTTCTTACATGCGAGTGTCTTTGTCGACAAACTGGTACATACTTGACTGCCGGGCTACTCTTCCGCTTCTTCTTGCTCTTGGGAAGTTCTCTGTCTGAAGGAAGCGGACAATCTGCTGTGCCCATCTTTGGAGCTGCGGCTCGACAACAAGGACTAAAGGCACATCTGCTGCTCACGGAACATCAGCTTCTCGACGAGAACTGCGGCTCGGCGGAGCTTGCGTTCCCGGCAAGCTTGCGGAGCAAAACTTGTCGGGGCGTCGCTTCAACGAAACAAACCCTTGGGTTTGTCGGAGCAGAACTGCTCCTCGGCGATGATCGGTGTCGATCCTGGGACCTTCTTGGCGGCGGCGGGAAACTCTGCCGGAAAATAGTCACCAGGAATCAACTTCCTCTTCTTGTTCTGTCCGGTGATGGCGTTACGATCGGTTGAGTCAGCTTGAGCACAAAATCCCTGGTTCCACGTGTAACTTGAGTCGGCGCACTTTGTGACCGTCGGCAATATCATTCTGAGCTCTTGGAACATGTTCCATCTGCAGGCCGTCAAAGTGCTCTTCTAGCTTTCTCACTTCATCAACGTAGGCTTCCATCAACGGACTCTGGTAATCCTTGTTCACTTGGCGGAGGACAAGCTGTGAGTCTCCCCTGACGATGAGCTTCTTGATCCCAAGGTCTACTGCGATCCTGAGACCGGCAAGCAAACCTTCATACTCTGCAGTATTGTTTGTTGCTTGCTCCTTGGGAAAGTGCATTTGGACTATGTACTTAAGGTGCTCTCCGGTGGGTGCTACAAGCAGCACGCCAGCACCGGCGCCTTGCAGCAAGAAAGCACCATCAAAGTACATTAGCCACTCTTTGCCTGCTTCCTTGACGGGGATGCTCGTTTCTGGAATTTCTTCGTCTCGTGTTGGCGTCCATTCCGCTATGAACTCTGCCAGTGCTCTGCTTTGGATAGTTGAAGTGCTTTCGAACTTGAGGCCAAAGCTTGACAGTTCTAGTGCCCACTCGACAATCCTGCCGATTGCTACGGATTTTGCAATATCCTCTTGATGGAAAAGCAGTGGCGATTGTTATCTCATGTGCTTGGAAGTAATGGCGCAGCTTTCGAGGCCATGAGAAGGCGAAAAAGTAACCGCACCCAGTACCTTGACCTAGCTCCCTGCGAAGGGAACCGACAAAAGTAAACCGGACGCTGCACCATCCTTTTCTATGTTTTCTCGCGCGCCTGCGCAGATCCATCCTCGTCGGGACCAGAGCTTGTCGGTGAAGCCCCCTGCTTGTCGCTGGATGTATCTGCCGTGGTTGTTAGCTCATCATCCGCCTCCCTCTCCGCTACTAACGCAACACTAACCACTTGATTGGTTGCCGCTATATATAGCAGCAACTTCTCTTGTGGCCTAGGTGCGACAAGTATTGAGTGGAGGACAGGTATCTCTTTAAGTCTGCAGCGCAGCCTCCGCTTCGAGTCCATTTCATTGGACCTGCCTTTTCAATATTTTGAAAAATGGCAGAGGCGCTTCAGCAGAACCTAGAGATAAACCTCTTTGAGAGCAGCCACATAACCGGCAAGTCTTCGTACATCCTTGGCGCTTTGGTGCTTCAATCTGCTCAATGGCCTTGATCTTGTCGGGATTGGCTTCAATTCCCCGCTGAGACCACGAAGAACCGAGAAGCTTGCCGGAAGGGACTCCAAACACACACTTCTCGGGGTTGAGCTTGAGGTTGATCTTGCACAGATTTGCAAAGGTCTCATCTAAATCTTGAACCAGAGTTGCCCTGTCCTTGCTTTTGACCACTATGTCATCCATGTAGGCTTCTACATTTCTTTGCATTTGCGGCTCAAAAGCATCATGGACTACTCTTGCAAATGTTGAACCAGCATTCTTTAAACCAAAAGGCATC
Source organism: Aegilops longissima (assembly GCA_021605205.1). NCBI lineage: Eukaryota > Viridiplantae > Streptophyta > Magnoliopsida > Poales > Poaceae > Aegilops > Aegilops longissima. The sequence goes on along the minus strand of CM038677.1, from coordinate 669,293,055 downwards.
CGTATGAAACAGTATGTGCCACATGGAGTGATGAATGCGGTTTTCTCCTCATCCTCTTCTGCCATGAAGATCTGATGATATCCTGAGTACGCGTCAAGAAATGAAAGCAAATCACATCCGGCCGTGGAGTCAACAATTTGATCGATGCGAGGCAAGGGAAATGGGTCTTTGGGACAAGCTTTATTAACATCGGTAAAGTCGATACAAAGCCTCCATTTTCCGTTTGCCTTACGCACGACTACAGGATTGGCCAACCACGTAGGGTGGAGCATTCCTCTGACAAGGCCGGCTGCTTCCAATTTCTTGATCTCTTCGGTGATGAACTCTTGGCGCTCCACTGCTTGCTTTCTGACTTTCTACTTGATGGGCCGCGCGTGAGGACAGACAGCAAGATGGTGCTCAATTACTTTCCTGGGAACACCGGGGATGTCAGACGGTTGCCATGCAAACATGTCGACATTCGCCTGCAGGAAAGCAACGAGCGCGCCTTCCTATTTAGGGTCGAGAGTGGCACTGATGGTGAAGGTACCACCAGCGCCGTCCTCCTTGGCGGGCACCCTCTTGGTCTTTGGTGGAGCTGCCATCGTCTTCTTACACTTGCCGGTGGAGCTCGATGGTGCGTCCTCGACGGTAGCGCAGCACTCCGAAGAGGTGCGCTTGCCGGAGTGGGCATCAGAGCTCTTGCCGGACTTGGTCTTCTTCTTCCCCCCGGGAGCTTCAGCGGCAAGTGTCTTGCTATCTGTTGCAGCTGCTGCTTCCCGGTAGATCTTGTCGGCGCAGATAAGAGCATCCTTCTTGTCGCCGTGGACAGAAATGACACTTATCGGGCCTGGCATCTTGAGCAAGTTGTATGCATAATGAGAGGCTGCCATAAACTTGGCGAGTCTTTGGGCGGCCAAGTATTCCGTTGTAAGGCAGCGGAAAATCAACAACATCAAAAGTGACCCTTTCAGTCCTGAAGTTTAACTCGCTGCCAAAGCGTCACGGCAGCGTGATCTTTCCTTCGCTTGCTCCTTCCCGGATTGATTCCTTGAAATGTGCGGTCTCTTGAGCTCGCTGTCGAGGATTTGGAGCTTCGGAGTACCGCGGAGGAGATCAGGTTCAAACCGGCCCGCCGTCAACTAGCATCTTGGTGACCTTGAGGTTGCGGATAGTTGGTGAAACCAACATCGGCAAGCACCGACCGCGATTATGTGATCGGTGGTCCTCGGTATCAAAGATGATAGGCGTCTGGACCATTTCAGAGGCTTGCGTGACTCGATGGATGGTTCTGCCGCATTGACTTCCCGCATCCACTGCTTGAGTTGGCGGTGTGAAGTATGCAGAGAAGCACCACCGTCAACGCACAGGACCTCTGTGGCTTTCTAGAACTCCTGCTCGTCGGCCTCATCATCTTCCATGTCTTCATCGTCGTCGTCATCTTCATCCTTGTCGCGGCCGCGGGGAGGTCTATCTCCTTGTCGCTGCTTGGCCTTGCCGCGGCGTCCTCCCCGGCCGGGACGTTTCTTGCCAGCTCCTCCAGCACCTTCTTGAGCCTTCTCCTTGTCGCGCCGCTCGTATTCAGCCTTCTGCTGCTCAACAAGCTACTCGACCTTCTTGCAGCTCTGGAGGTCATGGCCCTTGGTGCGGTGGATCTTGCAGTACTGCTTGTTGGAGCCGTCCTGCTTGTCGGCGACCGCCACAGCCTGGCAGTTGGTGTCCGCGGTAACCTCCTTGCCGGAGCTACCAACTTTGGCTTTCTTGGCGCTACCTCCGTTGCCGGACTGCTTAACAACTAGCACATCTCTGCCTTTCTTCTTTCTGTTGCTCCGCCGCCGGCTTTTCTTTGCCGGAGCGGACCCCTCACTGTCAGATCCTGCTGCTTCCATATTCTCTCCGGGGAGTCTCCTCCCTTCTTCAGCACGGGCACACTTGTCAGCCAGAGCATATAGCTCACTGACGTCTTTGATCTTGTACATCGCCATCTCCTCCCGCATCCTGCGGTTCCTCACATTCTGATGAAACGCGCTGATTACCGTGGCAGGATGGACATTTGGGATGTTGTGCTGTACACGGCTGAATCTCTGAATGAACTTGCGCAGGGGCTCTCCTTCCTTCTGGGCGAGCAGATGAAGGTCGCTCTCTTGGCCATGAGGCTTGTGGCCGCCTGTGAAGGCGCCGACAAATTGATGGCATAGATCCGCCCAAGAGGATATGGAGTTGTCCGACAAGTGCATGAGCCAAGATCTGACATTGGGCTTGAGTACCAACGGGAAGTAGTTGGCCAAAATCTTGTCGTCTCGCCCCCCAGCAGCTTGCACCGCAATGGTGTAGATGCTGAGGAACTCCGACGGATGCGTCTTGCCGTCATACTTCTCTGGTACATCTGGCTTGAAATTCTTCTTGCTGGGCCACTGGACTTGCCGCAGCTCACGAGTGAACGCAGGGCAACCTACCGCGTACGGCAAGTCGCCTGGTTCCCCTGGCGCATGCATATCGACAGAGGGCCCAGCGCGCTGGTCGGATTGACGTCGCGCTTCTCTTCGGCGCTCGATGCGTGTTCGAGCGTCTTCTTGCTGTCGTTCGTGAAGAACTTGGCGTTGATTGCGACGAGCTCGCGGATCTGATGACGCGGTGGTGTCGCTGTCGAGGTGGATCCGGCGAGTCGGCGATCTTGGCCTTCGGGGTGGAGAGTGCATTGTGGTTGCTCCCCCACAGGTTTCGTCGCCACCGGCTCGTGCCTTGTCGCCTTGCCGCGGCTGCGATGCAGCCGGTTGCCTCGGAGTGTCGCTGTTGGCAAAGCCGATGAGACTCTGGATGGTGGCCCTCCATTCATCGACCTTGTCGGCTGTTGGAGGGTAATCTAGGAGCAGTTGAGCTCTCGCCAAAGCTTCTGCTGGAGTGGTGGGTGGCAGTGGCAAACGGCGCGAGGAGCGGATATGCTCGGACTTCTAACTATGTTAGAAGGAGCGATATCCCGTCAGCGACCGTGCCTCGCTCGTGCCAGACATGTCGGCGTGCAAGCTGGTCTTGAGGGCCTCGGGATCCACCAGCTCGATCTTGATCCAACGAGCGATGGTACTATGCATACCATGGCGCTGTCGGTCCCGCGCCTCTGAGATGGGCGCGGTGCGTGTCGACGCCGAGGTCTGCACGGCCTTGTCCTTGGACTTGGCAGCATCATGGGCTCCTCCGACGCCCGTTCTTCCACGGTGTCTACCCACCACCCATTTGCTCCGGTGGTGGTGGGATCGACGTGGACGGCTCCGCTGCCGCCGAAGCCTTCTTCTTCGGTGGCATGTTGATGAAGATGATGAAGATGTTGCTCGTGTGAACGCCGGATCAGGTTCACACAGCCTCGACGCCCCCTACCTGGCGCGCCAAAGATGTCGGGGAAGCTGATCGGACCCACGAACACCTATGGGACCGGCGGACCGAGCCCCTTTCGGTTCGGTGGGGGGCGGAGGTTGCACGAAGAGCAGATCGAGGCAAAGCACACGAGCAGTTTACCCAGCTTCGGAGCTCTCCGGAGAGATAATACTCCTACTGCTGCTTGTCTGATTCTATTGTGTTCTTGCTAGGGAGCGCTGGGAGCTGCAAGACCTAGCGTGAGTGTCTCTGGTTTCGAATGAGTCGAACCCCCTCTACGTTGCGCATGGGCCTCCTTTTATATGCTCAAGGGTTCACCGACAGGTGGCAACGTAGACAAGGGCAAAAAAGGAAAATGAGTTGCGGTTGGTACAGCTACTTGTACAGTGTATCCTACCTAACCCTGACGGCAGGGGACAAAAGCATTAAATGCCCGTCTAAGTCGACTAAACAGTGCAGAAAGGGACCGTCAGGGGCGCCACCGTTCGCCACGATGGCCATCTTGTCAGCACCGCTTGCCACCGCGCCCCGCCGGCCTCACAGCCTCTTGCCACGCGCGCTTGGAAAGGTCCCATGGCGACACGTTGGTGGATGAGCTGGAGCGGAGGAACGGAGTGATAATCTGTCGCGGCAAGCACCTTGCCGCGGTTGTTGCCTTGTCGCGTCCGGAAGCTTGTCGCTCACCGGGCCTTCCCGGCAAGCTCCTCTTGCAGGGGTCTTGTCTTCTAAATGCCTTGGTTGGCCTTCCCGACAAGCTCCTCTTGCCGGGGCCTTGTCTCTTTGGCTTGAATACTTTGTTCTTGAATGGCTCTAATGGAGCCGCGGAGGACCTTGGCGTCACCAAGCAACCCTTGCCGCGGGGTGCTGCGACTGCCCGTGCACGAGTTCGGGATACTAGGGTACCCCTACTCTAGTACACCGACAAAGTGTTTTCCCCTTGCTCGTTCCTCCTCTCGCCATTATTTTATCCCGGAGTGTTGAAGACATCTCAGAAGATTCATGTTCACATTCTATTATTTCGAGGCTGTCACCTCATTCAAATTTTTCATTTGTTCCGGTGCATCATCTATCTGTTCAACATCCCTTTTCAATGGTGTTTTCTCTTCAGTGGGCCCTAACCCACAGGTCTTTTCCCAGGATCTTACCCGACTCTTCTAATTATTACGGAGCTATTCCCAATTCTTTTCAAGTGTGACGTAAGAATGAATATCATCAGTCACTTGCCTTTTCCAAGATGGATTCCAAATCATTTTCATTGTTGGCTCAACCTTTTCGGTTTTTCATTCTTCCGGAGTACCTCAGTAATTTTGGTGGTGTTTATCGTCGTCCTTGAAGATAGAAGTAGAGTTTTCCTCTAAATCTTGTCCGTTCTTTTGAAGGTTCGTGGTTCTAGCTTCATATTATCCTCTCGAATTGTTTCATTTGTTAGATATCCTTTTCTTACCTATCCGGAGTATGTCAGTAGTTGTTTCTCCGTTTCTTTTACCGGAGGCCATCATTCCAGTTATCGTTCTCTATTTTTCCCGGTGATTCATTCTCTTTCATCAGTCATTTCCAAATTCTTACGGTGGTTCGTTCAAGATTCTTTTTCTTTGATTATCATATATTCATTCATTCTTTTCAACCCTACCGGTGGTTCATGAAGACCTTCTCAAGTCTGCAATATGTCACTTCTCAATTCTTTTTCAAGAAGAATAAGTAGTTTGCAAAATCCATTGTTTGTCATCAATTTAAATTTGATGAAGGATAAGCATACAATAAATCTTATTCTTATTTCCTGAAAGTGTTTAATCCCTTCCTTCAGAGTTTGTTTATGATGAATAATCTCGCGGTTCCAAGTGTTTCCATCTTTTCTTTTCCGGAGTTCAAATTTACTCGACCATCTCGGTGGAACCTCCATCTAAATCATCGCAAAGCTTTAATCTTATTCTTTCATCCTTCCTTCTATCTCATCATCCTTTTGTCACCGGAGTTCTTCATGGTGGTTCTTCATGATTTAATTCTTTCTTCAAGAGTTCATCAAGATTTTGTTGGCGGAGTTCAAGTATCTTTTCTTCTCGCGTCTCGAAGTGCAATTAATTCTTCGTATTCTTTTGAAGTGGAGTTTTGCATTTCTTCATTCTTCTTAGCTATTCAATCTTTTCCGCTTGTGGTCGGTTATCACCTTCTAATTTTGAGATGTTTTCCATAAGTCCACAACAATCTTATTCTTTCGTTGTTGATTTTCTCAACAACTCCAGTCAATACTTCCTTCTAAGTTCTTTTCATTCAATTCTTCCGGAGGCATTGCATTGTTCATCTCGTCAAGTGCCATCTTCTTGGGTGAAGCTGATACTCTTTTCTTTCCATGTTTCAACCGGAGTGCTACCTAAATCCTTTCAGTCTTATCCGTTTCTTTTCTCATTCTAACCACTCTGGTTAGAACGAGTCGTTTCATAGTCTATCTGATTCCGTGAGCTTTTGATTCTCGTCATTCTCGTCGTTCCTCTCTTCTTCTCGAGTGCTCTCGATTCTTTGCTTCTTCTCTTGAGTTTTTGTTTCACCTCATCCCTTTTCCCTTCCGTCTTGGTCCTAAGATCTCGGGATGAGATCTCTTGTTAGTGGAGGAGTGTTGTAACGCCCCGGATTCGATGCGCCAGGTGTCCTTCAGTTATTTGCCGTCGTTGCCATGTCATTTGCTTGCGTGTTGCATTTTGCCATGTCATCATATGCATTTCATATCATGTCATCATGTGCATTTCATTTTGCATACTTGTTCGTCTCATGCATCCGAGCATTTTCCCCGTTGTCCGTTTTGCAATCCGGCACTCCTATGTCTCCCGACGCCCCCTTTTACCTCTTTTCATGTGCGGGTATTAAACTTTCTCGGAATGGCCCGAGGTTTGCCAAGCGGCCTTGGTATACCACCGGTAGACCGCCTGTCAAGTTTCGTGCCATTTGGAGGTCGTTTGGTACTCCAACGGTTAACCGGGTAACCGTAAAGCCTCCTTCTCCTTGCAGCCCAACACCCCTTCCAAAGTGGCCCAAAACCCAGCAAACTCCCCTCCATGCTCTCGGTCGTTCGATCATGATCGTGTGGGCGAAAACCGTGCTCCATTTGGACTCTCCTAGCTCCCTCTACCTATAAATATGTGCTCCCCTCCCGAAAATCGCGGTACAAACCCTAGCCTCTTCCCCTCTGCGCCACCGGACATGTCCGCCCGCCGCCAGACGCGTCCACCGCCGCCAGCCACGTCGCGCGGACCAATGACGGGCCGCCACGTCATCGCGCCGCCGCCCGCAGCCTATCCGAGCCGCCGCGTCGCCCAGCCCCTCCTCCACCGCGCTGAGCCCGCTCGCCCATCTGGAGCCTGCGTCGGGCCGCGCCAGCCCGGATCCTGCCGCGCCTCCCGCTCCGCTCCGTTGCCATGGCCTCGTCCCGACCTCCGCCTCCGCCTGAAGCTCCCTTGGTGAGGCGCCTGCCGGCGACCAACTCCGCGAGGCCAGGCCAGCCCCATCGCGGGACCTCCTCCCGTGCCTCGCTTCTCCTTCGAGGCTCTCCTCACGATCTCTCTCTCATGTGCGAGACTCCATGGATGGCCGCCCCAAGCTCCACCGGCAACAGCGCCGCCCCGAGCTCCGTCCGCCGCCGCTCTTGCCCGGATCCGGTAGCCCATGCCCCGATCTACCCATTCCCGGCCATCCCGAGCCCCGCCGGAGTCCCACGCCCCTTCCTCGTCGCCGTTGACTTCCACCAGAGGCGTCCTCTACGAGGAATGGATCTTCCCCGACCTGCCAGTTTCTTTTCGCGGAGGTATAAAATCTGCAAAGTCCCCAGATTCTGTATTTTTCATGCCATGTTCATCATGCCGTATCTCTGCATCTGTAGCTCCGTTTCGTGCGTGTAATATGTCAAATTGTTCGACCCGACGAGTACATCATTTCATCTCATTGCATCATTTTCATTTGAGCTCATCTTGATGCCCGAAATGCTGTTGGAAGAGGGCTATGTGATGTTAGTTTCAGATTCTTATCAGAACATGCACTTTTGTCATTTTTGCCATGATTGATGTGTGCATCCTATGAACTTGAGTCCTACATGTGTTTTGTAATATGCCATGCCATCTTTACAGGGTTTTATGCCATGTATTTTTGTGATCTCTGTGGTGACTAGCACAAGCATGCAAACTAGGCTTCATGATGTTGCTGATTTCAGCCCCTGTTTTGCTGATATTTTTATGCCATGTTAACTTGATGCTACCGAGAGATCCATGCTTATTTTGAGATACTTCAGTAAGGATGTTTTGAAAATTGGTTATTCTCTATCCATCCATGCCCTTGTTTGCAATTATGGATTGCCATAGCTTGAGTCAATCGAGCTCTACTTTTGCTATAAAATGTTTCCTGGTAGGTTGTTTACATGTTATTCAATTTTTCCAAGGTTGTTGTAGTTGATCCATGTATGCTATGATGTTGTTCTTGCCATGTATAGCTTCTATGCCATGTCTTATTACTGTTGGTTGCCTTGCCATGCCATGTATTGCTCTGTGGTGAGTGGTTCAAACTCACCAACATGCCTACTTATTGTTGTTCCTGCCATGTATGAATCCGTAATATAACTTGTCATGTTTAGATGTGTGCCATCATATCTTCTGATCCTTTTTGGCTCATGGTCAGTAAAGGACTTTTGTTCTATGCAATTAGTAGATTCATGACATGCCTTTGTTTGCCATGATAAGTTCCTTTAACATGTTGTTTGATAGCTCTAAACATTGCAACCTGATGTTATTTCTGCTAAAGTCTGAAACTGTTATTATTTGCAATCTTGCCATGTGTTTTTGAGCATGTTCTAGTAGTTTCTGGAGATAGCTCAGTGTTCATGTTTTGTCATGCTTTACCTGTACATCATTCCCATGCCTTTTTTTATCATGTTGAGGTGTTGTAGCATTTTGTTTTGATGCTTGTAATATGCCTAGTTGCTGTTTTGGACAGCTTGTCCTTTAAACTTGTTTCATGTGTATGTGTTGAACCGTTGCTCCATTTTGAGTGTGCTCTATATGAAACATGCTTTATTTTGCATGTAGTTTCATATTATCATGTTGCATCCATGATTTGAGGTGTTTGCTTGATGTTTGTATGTATTTTGCATCAATGCCATGCTTATCTTGTTTTGCTCATATCTTCTAGGCCGTAGCTCCGAATCTAATGAACTTTATATGCAACTTGACTAGAATTTCATGTAGATCATCTTGGTGCATATTAACTTGCTGTTTAACAACTTGAACTTAAGGTTTATTCAGATCTGGATCAATTTCGAAATTTGCATATGAGGACTTACCAGAATTGTTCTATGTTGTTTCCGGCCTCATTTAAACTTGCCTTGATGTGTTGTTCTCGTTTGCATCATCCCTTGCCATGAGTAGCCTCATATAGCCTTGTCATGCATCATGCTTGTTGTGCATCATGTCTTGTCTATGTGTGGTGTGTTTACCATGTTGTGTGCTTCTTCTTGTTAGTTCCCGTTTCGTTGCGATCGTGAGGATTCGTTCGTCTACGCTTGGTTCGGCTTCATCCATTTGTCTTCTTCATGGACTCGTTCTTCTTCCTTGCGGGATTTCAGGCAAGATGACCGCTACCCTGGATCTCACTACTATCATTGCTATGCTAGTTGTTTCGTTCTATCGCTATGATGCGCTACCTATCACTTGTTCCTCAAGCCTCCCAAATTGCCATGTCAGCCTCTAACCTTTTGCACCCTTCCTAGCAAACCGTTGTTTGGCTATGTTACCGCTTTGCTCAGCCCCTCTTATAGCGTTTTTAGTTGCAGGTGAAGATGAAGTTTGTTCCTTGTTGGAATATGGAGATGTTGTTCCTTGTTGGATCATGTTTACTTGTTGGGATATCACAATATATCTTATATTATTAATGCATCTATATATTTGGTAAAGGGTGGAAGGCTCGGCCTTATGCCTGGTGTTTTGTTCCACTCTTGCCGACCTAGTTTCCGTCGTATCGGTATTATGTTCCCGAATTTTGCGTCCCTAACGCGGTCGGGTGATTTATGGGACCCCCTTGACAGTTCACTTTGAATAAGACTTTTCCAGCAAGGCCCAACATTGGTTTTACCATTTGCCTCACCTAGCCCTTTTTCCCTTGGGAGTCGCGCTCTCAAGGGTCATCTTTATTTTACCCCCCCCCCCGGGACCAGTGCTTCTCCAAGTGCTGGCCCAAGCCGAGCGATGTCCGGTGCCCCCTGGGCAATCAGGGTCTATGCCAACCCGACGTCTTGCTCATCCGGTGTGCCCTGAGACCGAGATATGTGCAGCTCCTATCAGGATTTGTCGGCACATCCGGGCGGCTTTGCTGGTCTTGTTTTATTCTTTGTCGAAATGTCTTGTAGCCGGATTCCGAGACTGATCGGGTCTTCCCGGGGAGAAGGAATATCCTTCGTTGATCACGAGAGATTATCATGGGCTAAGTTGGGACACCCCTGCAGGGTATAAACTTTCGAGAGCCGTGCCCGCGGTTATGTGGAAGATGGGAATTTGTTAATATCCGGTTGTAGTAAACTTGAAGCAAACTCTTCTAAAATACACCAACCGTGTGCGTAACCGTGAGTGTCTCTTTTCGGGGTTGATCGAGAGGAGAACACGGTTTCTGGGTTATGTCTGACGTAAGTAGGAGTTCAGGATCACTTCTTGATCATTACTAGTTGACGACCGTTCCTTTGTTTCTATTCTCGCTCTCATTTGCGTATGTTAGCCACCATATATGCTTAGCCGCTGCTGCAACCTCACCACTTTACCCCTTCCTTTCCCATTAAGCTTTGCTAGTCTTGATACCCATGGTAATGGGATTGCTGAGTCCTCGTGGCTCACAGATTACTACACAACAGTTGCAGGTACAGGTTTTGCGATGATCATGACGCGAGAGCGATGCTTGCTTGCGTTGAGTTCTTCTTCTGCTTCTTCGATCAGGGGATAGGTTCCAGGTCGGCAGCCTGGGCTAGCAGGGTGGATGTCGTTTGAGTTTCTGTTTATGTTTCATCCGTAGTCGGATGTTGATCTTGTATTTGATATGATGTTGATGTATTCTTGTGGCATTTGTGCCTTATGTATGTATCCCCATCTATTATGTAATGTTGATGTAATGATATCCACCTTGCAAAAGCGTTTCAATATGCGGGTCTATCCTTGGTGGGACCTTCGAGTTCCTTTTGGATAGGGTCGCATATTGGGTGTGACAAGGTATCTCTATTGCCTCTGGTGTCTCAGCAAGTTGCTCAGCTGCACCAAATTCTTCATCAGGACCCACTCTGGTGAAGAAAAAGGAAACTGCTGGACGAGGCCCTCGGCCAAGTCCGAAGAAGAAATAGGTAGCCTTCCAAGTGCCATCTGACGATGAAGCTGATGATGATGAACTTGCGAAATCATCGAGACCGACAAGTTAGGGTCGCTAGAGCCAAAGGCACACCTGTGCATCGCTTTTGGATCAAGGCGATCCTTGAATACATTGATCTATGGCACAAGGATCCAGAGACACCTATGCCTGATTTTCATTTGACTCTGGACAAAGTCACATGCTGACCCATTTCATCTCGAAGAGAAATGGAAATTTGAGAAGGCAAGGCAGATCAAGAAGGCTCGATTCAGAAAGAGAAGTTCACGAGGAAAACGTTGTCGAATGACAAGCGAGGAACTCCTCAAGATCCGATCTGAAATCAAGGCCCTCGGTGATGACTTTGATGCCTATTATGCTGATTGGCAAGGAGCCAAAGTCAGATTTGTCAATCTGACAAAGAAGTTTACAAATGTTGCAGCCCCAACGCAACAAGAAGTTCCTCAGGCTGGAGCCTCGGCTCAGCCTCTTCAAGAACATGCCAAGCACCATCGATGATTTTCAGCCTGCTGAAGACAATGCTAGTTCGAGGCTGATGACTCCATTCCACCCGGTGAAGAAATTGCGGGGCATCCACCATGGTGCGCTCAAGCCCTGAAAAGGTCGAGCAAGCAGCATGCATTGCGCTGAGGAAATTCAAACAGATTCCTCAGCTCCTCCTGCGCCTACACCAACTCCTATCCTTCCATCTGCATCAGATGTGAAGAAGACCAAGGCTGCAGAGCGAGCTGCAGTGAAGAAAAGGAAAGCATCAGCTGCGCCAAATTCTTCGGCCCCGAAGAAAATGAAGCCAATGACCAGCTCATTTGAAAATCCAATTGACGCTGTTCCGATTTCCTCCATGCCATCAAAGGACCTTGTTCCTTTTGGTGAAGAATATGAGATCCCAAGCGGATCTGATGAAGAAAATCATTCTGCTGCTTCATCAGAGCAGATTGATGACGAAATTGAAGTGGATGCAATCCCTTCAACACCAATCATTTCCTCGCCTATGCCTCAGTTCACAGCTGAAGAGGCTGGTGTTGAGGAAATTGAAGAAGAAGACGTGGATATTGGATGCACCACGCCTGTAATGAATGATGACTTTTGGGAAAGTCAGCATCCCAATTCTCCACTCTTCACCCCAATCCAACAAATTCCTCAGTCCCCTGCACCAACGGTTCAAATGGGCTCTGAAGAAACTCATCCCACCTCGTCCGTGCATGAAGAAATTCCAGCCACTAGTGCTGAAGAACCTGCTGCTGCTGATCCTATGAACACGCAGACTGCATATGAAGAGGAACCAGAAAATCCTCAGCCTGAAGAACCTGAGATTATGAGGACTCTGGCAAACATTGCTATGTCACATTTTGAGCTGAAGCCTTATGCACCATGGATTATGAGGTTCATCAGGACAAGGTCTTCACTCAATTACAAGGCTGATACTCTGAACCACTGCAGCTACTTGCCTCCAATTGAAGTCCTCAAATGGACATTTTCCTCAGCTGATGACAAAGGCAAGGCAACTGCTGTGATAGATGAAGGCATTCGTCCATTGGATGGTCAATTTCGCAAGGTTGCATCCTACTCCACCAATGATGACTCTGCCACACATGACTCTGCCGCCAACACATCAGTCAAGCAAAATCCTCAAGCCACAGTAGCCAGGGTGATGACTGATCGTGAGTTACTCCTCAGTCTTCATCAGAAGGTTGATCGCAATCATAAATGGTTCAAGTGTCATTTTGGTTCAATTCTTCACAACATGACCTCAACACACAATGTAGTGAAGAAAAACCAATACTACCTCCATGAAACCTTCAACCGTACCTGGGCTGTTCTATCTCATCTCTACAGCGCAGAAGATCTGAAGAACATGGGTCTTAAGGAAGAATTTGACTGGTCTGCACCTCCACCGAAGAAATTCAAGAAGGTCAAGGTTCCTTCCTTGGTGGCCAGCTCCTATTCTTCATCGCGCAACACTGATGAAAATGAAGACTTGGACGGCACTGTGGCAGGCCCTACTACGACAACCGACCCCGACAACGCTGGCGCTCCTCCATCAACTTGATATTCTTCAGGGGCGTTAGTCCTCAGTTTCGATCCTTTTGGTCATTCGATGACAAAGGGGGAGAAATTTGAGTTAGTCTTCAAGCGGGTCTATTATATGGGCATTTTTTTGCTAAGTTACAACTCTCGTTCTTCTGAAACTTTTATTGGATCGAGTTGTAATCTTAAACCCGATGGTGCTCTGATACTTTTGATGTGTTCCTCTGCATGCTTATTCCTAGTTATATGTATTAATATACGCATGCTGAATTACATCAGACACCATATTTCATCATGCATTTCAAATTCTTCATATTATATGTCAAATGCATGTATGAATTACAAGATATAGGGGGAGATCTCCATGATTCAACTCTTCAAATGTGCAATGCCTCAAAAGCAAATTCCTCACTATGCACATCTTCAGGGGGAGTTCTTCTATATCTTGCAATCAAATTCCTCAATATCAGTATTAACACTTCATATGTTTATCCCCGTTGAAAACTTAACTTATATTGTCATCAATCACCAAAAAGGGGGAGATTGTAAGTGCATCTAGTGCCCCTTAGTGATTTTGGTGTACTGAAGACTTATAGGTTAAGGGACTAATGTGTTTATGAGTGTACACAGGTCTATAATTCTATGAGGAGTTTGATATTTACATAGAAAGTCGACCCCTAAAAATGAAGTTCTTCGACTGAAGACTTTGGTATTCTGAAGACTTTTTGAAGACTTTGAAAGTGAAGAAATTGGTGTGACCTTGAAGACTTGGTATTCATTTGAGGAACATGAAGCGAGAAGACTTTTGTTTTTGTAGTTTCGTTTTCTCTTTCTTGAGTCATAGGAAACACCGTACTGTTAAAGGGGGTCGAAGAAATACTAAGGAAAAATTTCCATGTGATGCTCAACTCAAAATCCTACACCTACCAATCCCTTCGAGTGAAGCCTTTGGAAATCTCATACAGTTCAGTCAATTTCTTGATGTGAGACGAAGTTCTTCCGGTCTCGAGAGAATTTTTTCGACCGAGGAGTTAGGAATTCACCGGTCGGATTGCCTACACAGTGAGGAACATGATAGCCCTGAGGAATTTGAGAGTCAAATTTCTGACCGTTGTTGTGCTACGCGCCAGCTGTTCCAAAATATCTTATCCACCTAACGGTCATATCATTGAAGGGCATTTATGTCTTATCATCTCGGGCTGCTCCCTAGGCTATAAATAGCCGCCCCCTACAACCACAAGCTGGTTGGCTGCTCCGAGAGAACTTAACACTTTTCATTTGAGAGCAACCCATCCTCCGAGGACTTTGAGCGAAAATCATCGAGTGAGGAAAAACCCAAAACCAAACCCCTACAAACCCAAAGTTATTGAGCATCACTGAAGAGATTGATCCTGCGTGGATCCGACGCTTGTTACCTTTGAAGACTGTGCTTCTTCCAGACGGTTAGGGGTCATGGTCTAGAGCATCCAAGAGGAATTGTGGATCACCGAGTGACCAAGTCTGTGAAGGTTTGGAAGTCGCTTGAAGACTTACCACAGTGATTGGGCGAGGTCATGTGACCTTAGTTTAAGGATATCTGGTGAGGACTTGGTGTCCTGAGCTGCGTGCTTCAAGTGGTGGGTGTCCGGGGCTGTGTGTCCTCGAGTTTAAATACTCAGCCGCTCCAACCAGACGTATAACCGAGACAACAGTTGGAACTGTTCTACCAAATCATTGTCTTCACCAACCTTCTGGTTCTATTTCCTCAACTCTTTCATTTCCTCATTCTTTGTGTTGAGTGTTTGTTCATATCCGTGTTTGAAGACTTTGGTCAAGACTTTCTCAATTTCCTCGTTCAATTTCTTGATCTGTTTGTCTTCATCTTGTGTCATCCTGTGATTACGCTTTCTGTACTCTGTGATTGTCTTCATTTCATCATGATGACCATGCCTGTATTCTGTTATACTTACTTCTGAGTACTTATTCCGCTACAAGTAGTTCTTCGCTAAGGAATTTCCTCACCGGCAAATTCCTCAGTGAAGAATTCATAAAAATCGCCTATTCACCCCCCCTCTAGTCGATATAACGCACTTTCAGCAACCTTCTGTATCCACGAGATCCCATCTTGGGGCCTGTTCCAGAGCTCCGCCGGAAGGGGAATCCACCACGGAGGGCTTCTACATCATCACCATAGCCCCTCCGATGAAGTGTGAGTAGTTTACCTCAGACCTTCGGGTCCATAGTTAGTAGCTAGATGGCTTCTTCTCTCTTTTTGGATCTCAATACAATGTCCTCCCCCTCTCTCGTGGAGATCTATTCGATGTAATCTTCTTTTTGCGGTGTGTTTGTTGAGACCGATGAATTGTGGGTTTATGATCAAGTTTATCTATGAACAATATTTGTATCTTCTCTAAATTCTTTTATGTATGATTGGTTATCTTTGCAAGTCTCTTCGAATTATCAGTTTGGTTTGGCCTACTAGATTGGTTTTTCTTGCAATGGGAGAAGTGCTTAGCTTTGGGCTCAATCTTGTGGTGTCCTTTCCCGGTGTGATGAGGGGCAGCAAGGCACGATTGTATTGTTGCCATCGAGGATAACAAGATGGGTTTTTATCATATTGCATGAATTTATCCCTCTACATCATGTCATCTTGCTTAAGGCATTACTCTGTTTTCTTGAACTTAATACTCTAGATGCATCTTTGGATAGCGGTCAATGAGTGGAGTAATAGTAGTAGATCTTTGGCGAGTCGGTCTACTTGTCTCGGACGTGATGCCTATATACATGATCATACCTAGATATTCTCATAACTATGCTCAATTCTGTCAATTGCTCAACAGTAATTTGTTCACCCACCTTAGAATACTTATGCTCTTGAGAGAAGGCACTAGCGAAATCTATGGCCCCCGGGTCTATTCTCATCATATCAATCTTCCATCACTTTATTATTGCTTTGCTTTTTACTTTGCCTTTTATTTTACTATGCATCTTTATACCAAAAATACCAAAAATATTATCTATCATCTCTATCAGATCTCACTCTCGTAAGTGACCGTGAAGGGATTGACAACCCCTAATCGCGTTGGTTTAGTGGAGCTATTTGTTTTGTGTAGGTATGAGGGACTCGCGCGTAGCCTCCTACTGGATTGATACCTTGGTTCTCAAAAACTGAGGGAAATACTTACTCTACCCTGCTGCATCACCCTTTCCTCTTCAAGGAAATCCAACACAGTGCTCAAGAGGTAGCACTCTTGCATAAGGTAGGGAATAATAGTAAAAGATAGGCCCTTCCCAGAGGGAAGCAGAGGTTGCCATGCGCTTTTATGGTTGGATGCACTAAATCTTAATGCGAAAGAACGTCACTTTATATTGCCACTTGTGATATGAACCTTTATTATGCAGTCTGTCGCTTTTATTTCTTTCACATCACAAGATCGTATAAAGCTTATTTCCCCCACACCAATCAATCATACATATTTAGAGATCAATTTTTATTGCTTGCACCGATGACAACTTACTTGAAGGATCTTACTCAATCCATAGGTAGGTATGGTGGACTCTCATGGCAAAACTGGTTTAAGGGTTTTTGGAAGCACAAGTAGTATCTCTACTTGGTGCTGAGAATTTGGCTAGCATGAGGGGAAAAGGCAAGCTCAACATGTTGGATAATCCATGATAATATACTTTATCTCAGATATAAGAAAACATAACCCATTACGTTGTCTTCCTTGTCCAACGTCAACTCTTTAGCATGTCATATTTTAATGAGTGCTCCCAATCATAAAAGATGTCTACGATAGTATATTTATATGTGAAACCTCTCTTTATTTATTACTTCCTATTAATTGCAACGATGACCAAAGCTATGTTTGCCAACTCCCAACAACTTTTAATCATCATACTCTTTCTATGTGAAGTCATTACTCTCGATAAGATCAATATGAACTCTTTATTTCTTTTTATTCTTTTCTCTTTCTTTTATTCACTCGAGATCATGGCAAAACAATCAAGCCCTTGATTCAACACTAATCTTTATTATATAGCTCACGGACTCGATTACATAGAGAGATCATAAAGCAAAACTCAAAACTAGATCATGCCATAAACTTTATTCTACTAGATCAAGATACTACTAATAGGATCGAACTAAGAAAAATGGTAAAGATAGGAGATGTGGTTGTGATACGATACCAGGGCACCTCCCCCAAGCTTGGCAGTTGCCAAGGGGAGTGCCCATACCCATGTGATTATGTCTCCTTCTTTGTTGTTGGTGAAGAAGGTGGTGATGATGGATAGTCGCACATCGAGCGTAAGAGGTCCTCCAGCTTGCGGATAATGCCCTTGAGTGCAACAATATGCTCCTTCAACAAAATATTTTCACGTGTGAGATACTTGTTTTGTATACGAGCTAACTCAATCATCTTGAAAGCTTCGATCTCAGTTGGGGTAAGAAGATTATGATCAAGTCAAAGGATGTCTTCTGCTGCCGGAGCTTGATCCTCCGTGGCCTTCTTGATCCCTTCATCCTTTTAATCTCCATGGGTTCTTCCCTCTTGGTAGCTATCTTCATTACACAAGCATTGTTGTCACCATTGACATGATGCTGGCCTTGACAACCCCGACAGAGAACAACTCAAAACAATAACAGAGGACAATTGCATGATACAGGAGTCAAAACCTTCGGGAGATTATATAATGAATTTTTACCAACCAAAATACGTATCGTGCAAGAAAACGGAGTCCAGAAGGCACACGAGGTGCCCATGAGGTAGGGAGGCGCGCCCAGGGGGGTAGGGCGCGCCCTCCACTCTCGTGGGGCCCTCGTGTCCTTCCCGGACTGCTACTTATTTTTCTATTTTTCTAAATATTCCAAAACGGAGAAATATTGCCTTAAAAACTGTTTTGGAGTCGGTTTACTTACCGTACCACATACCTATTCCTTTTCGGAGTCTGAAATGTTCCAGAAAGTGTCCCTTATGTATTCCTCCGGGGTTACGGTTTCAATAACATTGGTTTCAACATTTATGGGATTACCTGAGATTAATGTTTGATTCTTTGACCATTTACCACCTTCGGATTTGTGCCTTCGAAGTTGTTGATTTTTATGGCACCGGAACGATAGACCTCCTCGATAACGTAAGGGCCTTCCCGTTTAGAGAGAAGTTTTCCTGCAAAAAATCTTAAATGAGAGTTGTATAGCAAAACATAATCACCTACGTTAAACTCACGCTTTTGTATCCTTTTGTCATGCCATCTTTTAACCTTTTCTTTAAACAACTTGGCATTTTCATAAGCTTGGGTTCTCCATTCATCAAGTGAGCTAATATCAAATAACCTCTTCTCACCGGCAAGTTTGAAATCATAGTTGAGCTCTTTAATAGCCCAATATGCCTTGTGTTCTAGTTCGAGAGGTAAGTACATGCTTTACCATAAACCATTTTATACGGAGACATACCCATAGGATTTTTATATGTAGTTCTATAGGCCCATAATGCATCATCAAGTTTCTTGGACCAATTCTTTCTAGACCTATTGACAGTCTTTTGCAAAATTAATTTGATTTCTCTATTGCTCAATTCTAGTTGACCACTGGACTGCGGGTGATAAGGAGATGCAATTCTATGATTAACATCATATTTAGCAAGCATTTTTCGGAAAGCACCATGAATAAAGTGTGAACCACCATCGGTCATTAAATATCTAGGAACTCCAAACCTCGGAAAAATAACTTCTTTAAGCATTTTAATAGAAGTGCTATGATCAGCACTACTAGTTGGAATAGCTTCTACCCACTTAGTAACGAAATCAATAGCAACTAAAATATGTGTATATCCATTGGAGGCAGGAAAAGGTCCCATATAATCAAAGCCCCAAGCATCAAATGGTTCAATAACAAGTGAATAATTCATAGACATTTCTTGACGTCTAGTAATATTACCAATTCTTTGACATTCATCACAAGATAAGACAAACTTACGGGCATCCTTGAAGAGAGTAGGCCAATAAAAACCAGATTGCAATACCTTATGTGCAGTTCTATCTCCAGCGTGGTGTCCTCCATAAGCTTCGGAGTGACACTTGCGTAGGATCTGTTCCTGTTCATGCTCAGGTACACAACGTCTAATAACACCATCTACTCCTTTATAAAGATGTGGGTCATCCCAAAAGTAATGTCTTAAATCATAGAAAAGCTTTTTCTTTTGCTGGTATGTGAAATTAGGTGGTATAAATTTAGCAACGATGTAATTAGCATAATCAACATACCAAGGAGTACTAACAGAAGTACTTATGACATTTAATTGCTCATCAGGAAAGCTACTTCCTCTCTCTCAGTTTACAGGGCGTGCGCGTACCCCTAGGTCTTCAATTTGACCAACCTAATACAAGTCATATGTAACAAAAAATATATCAATATAAACTTCAGATGTTCTATTTTCAAAAGATATAATTTTTATGTTATATAGTTTATATTAGAATGATTAAATTGACAACCTAGGTGTACGCGTAGGACTTATAAACTAAAACGGAGGTAGTATCATCAATAGGTAGTGGGTCATCAAGAACATTTTCTAACCTAGACAAGTTGTCTGCAACGGGGTTCTCAACTCCTTTTCTATCAACAATATGCAAATCAAATTCTTGTAGCAAGAGAACCCATCTTATAAGTCTAGGTTTAGCAATCTTTCTTTTCCATAAGATATTTAATAGCAGCATGATCAGTGTGACTAGTTACTTTAGAGTCAACAATATAGGGTCTAAACTTATCACAAGCAAATACAACTGCTAAGAATTCCTTTTCAGTAGTAGCATAATTTCTTTGAGCATTTTCTAGAGTCTTACTAGCATAATGGATAACATTTAATTTCTTATCAACTCTCTGCCTTAGAACAACACCTACAGCATAGTCACTAGCATCACACATAATTTCAAAGGGTAAATTCCAAACTGATGGCTGAACAATAGGTGCAGAGATCAATGCTTTCTTAAGTATTTCAAATGCTTCTACAATCATCATCAAAGACAAATGGTATATATTTTTGTAATAAATTAGTCAGAGGCCGAGAAATTTTTGAGAAGTCCTTAATGAACCTCCTATAAAATCCAGCGTGACCAAGGAAACTTCTTATACCTTTGATGTCCTTGGGACATGGCATCTTTTCAATAGCATCAACCTTGTCCTTATCAACTTCAATACCTCTTTCAGAAACTTTATGCCCCAAGACAATACCTTCATTAACCATAAAGTGGCACTTTTCCCAATTCAAGACAAGATTAGTTTCTTCACATCTCTGCAAAGCTCGATCGAGGTTGCTCAAGCAATCATCAAAAGAGGATCCATAGACGCAAAAGTCGTCCATGAAGACCTCACAAATCTTTTCACAAAAGTCAGAGAATATAGCCATCATGCATCTTTGAAAGGTAGCAGGTGCATTACATAAACCAAAAGGCATACGTCTATAAGCAAAAGTACCAAAAGGGAAGGTAAAAGTAGTCTTTGATTTATCATTAGCTGACACTGGTATTTGAGAGAAACCAGAATAACCATCTAGAAAGCAATAGTGTGTATGTTTGCATAATATTTCTAACATTTGATCGATAAAAGGTAAGGGGTAATGATCTTTCTTAGTAGCTTTATTTAATTTGCGGAAATCAATTACCATCCTATAACCTGTAATAATTCTTTGTGGAATCAATTCATCTTTATCATTAGGAACAACAGTAATACCTCCCTTCTTAGGGACACAATGGACAGGACTTACCCACTGACTATCAGCAACGGGATAAATTATACCTGCCTCCAGAAGCTTTAGTATTTCTTTTCTTACCACTTCCTTCATCTTAGGATTCAGCCTTCATTGATGATCACGAACTGGTTTGGCATCTTCTTCTAAATTTATTTTATGTTCACATAGAGTGGGACTAATGCCCTTAAGATCATCAAGAGTATATCCAATAGCAGCACGGTGTTTCTTCAGAGTTTTCAATAATCTCTCTTCTTCATGCTCTGAAAGGTTAGCACTAATAATAACAGGATATATTTTCTTTTCATCAAGATAAGCATATTTAAGATTATTAGGCAACGGTTTAAGCTCAAACACGGGATCACTCTTGGGTGGAGGAGGATCCCCTAGGATTTCAACAGCAAATTGTGTTTGACATAGGTTCTGTTTAAAGAATACTTCATCTATTTCCTTCTTTCATTCATGAACATATCATTTTCGTGGTCTAGCAAATATTGTTCTAAAGGATCACTAGGAGAATGCCAATAGAAGCAAGACCAATAATTTCATCCTTACTAGGCAATTCTTCTTCACGGTGTTGTCTACTAAATTTAGAGAAATTAAACTCATGAGACATATCACCTAAACCAATAGTAACAACATTCTTTTACATGATCTATTCTAGCATTGGCGGTGTTCAAGAAGGATCTGCCAAAAATAATGGGACAAAAGCTATCTTGTGGGGAACCAAGAACAAGAAAATCAGCAGGGTGTTTAGTTTTCCCACACAAGACTTCAACATCTCTAACAATTACCATTGGTGAAATAGTATCTCTATTGGCAAGCTTAATTGTAACATCAATATCTTCTAACTCAGCAGGTGCAATATCATGCTTAATTTCATTGTATAAGGCAATAGGTATAACACTAGCACTAGCACCCATATCATATAAGCCATGATAACAACGATCTCCTATTTTAACAGAAATAACAGGCACGCCCACCACAGGTCTATGTTTATCTTTGTCACAAGGTTTGACAATTCTTGCAGTTTCACCGCAGAATTGAATAACATGCCCATCAATATTATCAGCCAAGAGATCTTTAACAATAGCAATATTAGGTTCAACTTTAATTTGCTCAGGAGGTGTATAAGTTCTAATATTGCTTTTACTGTCGGATTTCAGGTTCCGGCAGACCCTCTAGGTTCAAACTCTGGGGTGCGCGCGGAGATCACACCTCCAACCTACCTACGCCTCGTCACCTCGCAAGGATCTAAACTACACAAAGAACAACACAAGGGACGAGAGGTTTATACTGGTTTCGGCCACCATTGTGGTGTAACACCCTACTCCAGTGTGTGGTGTGGTGGATTGCCTCAGGGGCTGATGATGAACAATACAAGGAAGAACAGCCTCGCGAGGGTCTGTTCTTGGCCGGTGCGATGAACTGCTATGGGGAGTTCAGTCGCTTCTCTCTCTCTCTCTCTCTCTCTCTCTCTCTCTCTCTCTCTCTCTCTTGCCTATCTTTCCGGTCGATCAGGTCTCGATCTCCGATCCCTCTACCCTGTGGGTGGCTAGCTCTATTTATAGTGGGAGGCCCTGGGCCTCTTCCCAAATATCGAGCAGGAAGGGCGCCAACAATTGGCCATTTTGAAGGGGAACATCTAGTACACTTATCCTGACTAAAGTCGGTCCTCGCCTGCCAAAGACTCTGACGGTGACGCCGGCTTGGGCTCCACGGTGACCTCCTTCCTGCCGTTCTGCTGGTCTTGGTCTTGTTGCACCAAAATGGTTTCCTTTGCTTGATGCTCTCGTCCTGCACTTGCCTCCTTTGCACCAAAGGGGAAATGAGGACACTGCGCGGGCTGGCGCCCGCCTGGCGCCTTCGGTCTTCATGGCTTGCGTCATGGGCACCTCGTGAGGTACCCGCCTTGATCTCTCTGCCTCTCATGAGCCAGCTGACGAGGCCGTGCTCGAGAAGCTTCTGTCGTCCGCCCAGCAATCTCTTGGCCCCTCGCGAGGTCTTGAGCTTGTGTTGATGAAGATGGGCGTCTTGGGCCACCTTGAGCCATGCCGCGGGCATGAGGCGAGCAAGTCTGGTACCCCATTCCCAGAACGCCGATAGTAGCCCCGGGCCCAAGGTGCGCCTAGACTTGGCTTAGCAGAGAAGCGAAGGGGCAAGTGCGAAGCACTGCGGGCCTCAACAGCCTGCGGCCTTGGGCGCCGCGTGGCGGTTGATTGGACATGGGCGTCCCCACTTCCCCACGACGCCTCGGCAACTGCATGAATTGACGAGTCCCTGCATGCAAAGCGGGTCGTGATTACCTGTGATCGTGGAGGTCGACGGTTGGCCTTCTCCGGCCATAAGTATGGAATGGCGCGAGCCTTTCCAGTCCATCTCTTCTTGATTTTCCTTCTTCTCCATCCTTGCCCTTGCTCCACATTGCGGCAATGGCTCCGTTCCGCCGGTTCTCCTCAGAAGAGAAAGGAAAGGCCCCCCGAGAGGGTCCCGATCCGCTTCCGCCGAAGAAACGGCTAGCCCTCTGCCGCCGAGATTAGGGCACCTGGCAGGAGGTGTCGAGGCCCTGGTACGAGCAGCCACCGCCAGGGTTCCCGCTGCCCTTGTACACCCGCATTGATGGCCCTGAAGGAGTTGACGCCGAGCGCCACGGACGACGCCGCCGTCGGCGTCGGCGGGTCACGGCGATGCGCGTTGTTCCTTCCGGAGTCCATGCCGAGAGCTCCTCCCGAGAGTTTGTGCTCCACGCCGCCATGCCTCCTCAGTCTTGGATTCACCTTCCTCCCTCCTTCGCCTTTGTGATTCCGCAGAGGGGCTCTTTGGAGCTCTGGTTGCAGCACGCCGGCTGCAGCACCCCTGCGACCGTAGTGGAGGTTGCGGTCGTCGCTCCGGGCAGGGTCTTCATGACCCGAGGCTGGGGCGAGATTGCTCGGGTCTGCCGGACGAGGGGCGCCCTAGTGATCCACCTGGAGTACAATGGCGCTTTCGTGATGTTCTTCAAGGTCTTCGACGCGGAAGGACGCCGGCTGCAGTGCTGCCCTGAGAGAGGCGGTCGGGGCCCTGCCGTGGCGAGGACTGGGCTCGCCGACCGCTCCCCCAGCAGCTCCTCAGGCAGCGGAGGCATCGGAGGATCCAGCGACTCCGCCGAACTCTTCGCGACTCCGGAGACGAGCGACGACAGCTACGAGCCCCTGAGCTCGCACCGCGCTCGGAGCCGGGTGGGCGCGTCAGGCCGCCGCCGCCACTGATCTGGATGAGGTTGGCGCTGGTGTCTGACGGCCCACTATTGATGACGGCGTCTTTTGTAGAGGCGCGCGTAGTTAGCACCCTTTAGGATTTGCTCCTTTTGTTCCCTGCGAGGAATCGAAGAACATACCCCATGGGGGTTTGTAAGGTGCTTGTAGTTCAATTTGTTAATATGATCATTATCGTGAAGCGGTGAGAGATGCTCGTCCCATTTTGGCTTAGTTCCTCCTTTCGGACCTGGCGAGGGCTTGATGCTCTGCGCCGAGAGGTCCTGGTCCCAAGGCGGCTTCAGCCGTCGCTGGTATGCCAGGTCGTGATGCCGTGGTCAAGGCCAGGAGGTGAGCGGCCCAGGGTCCAGTAAGAGCCCCTGAGTCGCGATGCTCAGGAGGTCCCCTTTAGCGCTCAAGCAGCTGTCGGATTTCGGGTTCCGGCAGACCCTTAAGGTTCGAATTCTGGGGTGCGCGCGGAGATCCAACCCTCCACCGTCTCGTACCTCACCGAATCGCAGGGACCTAAACTACTCGAAAGAATAGCACAAGAGACACGAGATTTATACTGGTTCGGGCCACCATCGTGGTGTAATAACCTACTCAAGTGTGTGGTGTGGTGGATTTCCTCTGGGGCTGATGAAGAACAGTACAGGGAAGAACAGCCTCGCGAGGGTCTGTTCTTGGTGGAAGCGATGAACTGCTAAGTGGGGTCCCGTCGCTCTAGCTTGAGGATCGGGTCTCTATCTCTCTCTTTGGATTCCGAATGGCGGATCCTTCATCCGATCGTCCCCCCTACTATGGTGGCTAGCTCTACTTATATAGTCGAAGGCCCTGGGCCTCTTCCCAAATATTGAGCGGGAAGGGCGCCAACAATTGGCCATTTGAAGGGGAACAGCGGGTACACTTATCGACTAAAGTTGGTCCTCACCGCCAAAGGCTCTGGTGATGGCCTTTGCTTAGTCTCCACGATGATCGCATTCCAGCCGTTGGGGCTGGTCTTGGTCTTGTTGCACCGAAACGGATGCCTTTGCCTGATGCTCTCACCTGCGCTTGCTCCCTTTGCACCAAAGAGGAAAGGAGGACGCTACGCGGCTGGCGCCCGACTGGCGCCCCTGGTCGTCATGGCTTGTGTCACGGGCACCTCGCGAGGTACCCCGCCTTGAACTCTCCGTCTCCTCATGAGCCAGCCTGACGAGGCCATGCCTGAGGAAGCTCTTGGTCGTCCGCCCCGCGAGGCTTGGCGCCTCGCGAGGGTCTTGAGCTTGTGTAGATGAAGATGGGCTGTCCTGGCCTCCTTTGAGCCACGCCGCAGGCCGCAGGCGAGCAAGTCTGGGACCCCGTTCCCGAACGCCGACAGTAGCCCGGCCCCGGGCGCGCCCGAACTTGGCCGGCGAGAGGCGAAAGGGCAAGTCTGGCGTCGTGGGCCCCTAACAGCTCTGACCTTAGGCGCCAGCGTGGCGGTTGATTGGACGTGGGAGCCTGCTCCCCATGACGCCTTGGTAACCGCCCGGATTCGACAGGTCCTTGCATGCAGAGTTGGTCACGATGATCGGTGATCGTGGAGGCCGACGGTTGGCCTCCGCCGGCTATAAGTACGGAACGGCGTGCGCTCTTCCGGTCTATTCTTCTGCTTCTCCTCTTCCTCTTCTCGTCTGGTTGCCATGGCTCCGATCCGCCGGTTCTCGAGGAAGAGAAGGAAAGGCTCCTCAAGAGGATCTGACCCGCTCCCCCAAAGCGGCTTGCTCTCGTGTGTCGGGGCAGGGCGCGAAGAAGGCACCGTGCCCTAGTGCGTCGGCGGCCGCCACCAGGTTTCCTCTTCCTTGTACGCGCAGATTGGTGGCCCTAAAGGAGGTGACGGGCGCCACGAAGCGGCGCCGCCCGCCCGGCCCGGCGGAGTCACGAAGGTGTGCGTCTTCCCCCATGGAGTCCACGTCGAGGGCTCCTGCTGGGAGTTCGTGCTTCCCTTCGCCGCGCCTCCCAAGTCTTGGATTCATCTTCCTTCTTTCTTCGCTTCCATCGTCCGGCAGGGGGAGCCCCTAGGACTCTGGCTGCAGCACGCCGGCTGCGGCACCCTCGTGACCGGGGCAGAGGTTGCAGTGGTTGCCCGGCGAGTCTTCATGACTCGAGGCTGGGGCGAGTCGCCAGTCTGCGGGGCGAGGCGCCCTCATGATCCACACCTGAGTACGGCGGCGGCGATGTCCTTCAAGCTCTTCGGCGGAGGGCCACCGGCTGGAGTGCTGCCGGGAGAGGTGGCCGGGGTCCTGCTGTGGTGAGACAGAGGCCAACCGCCCGCTCCCTTGGCAGCTTCTTAGGTGGCGAAGGCGCGGAGGACCCAGCGACTCCGCCCGAGCTCTTCGCGACCCGGAGGCGGCGGCGACAGCTCGAGCCCCGAGCCTGCGCCGCTCCGGGCAAGGCGAGCTCGTCAGGTCGTCGCCGCCCCTGATCTGGATGGGGTTGGCTCCGGACCGGGTGGCCCACTGTTGATGATGGCGTCTGCCGCGGTGGTCCCTGTAGATAGGACTCCTTAGGATTCGCGTCTTTTGTTCCTACGAGGAGCCAAGAATGTACCCCGCGGGGGCTTGTAAGATATTTGTAGCTCCGTTTGTCAATATGATCCTTATTGCGAGGCAATGCGGGATGCTCATTCCGTTCTAGCTCAGTTTCTTCCTTTCAGACCTCGTGAGGGCTTGGTGCTCTGCGCCAACAGGTCCCAGTCCCAAGGCGGCTTCAGCCGTCGCTGGTATGCCAGGTCGCGATACCGTGGTCAAGGCCAGGAGGTGGCCCGAGGTCGAAGGCGTCTGAGTCGCGATGCTCGGGGGTCCTATGCGCCCTCGATGCGGCTATATCTCCCGTGTCGAAGCACGACTTAGAGGCATAACCGCATTGAAAGCAATGTCGCAAGTGAGGTAATCTTCACACAACCCATGTAATACATAAGGGAAAGAGATACATAGTTGGCTTACAGTCGCCACTTCACACAATACATAAATAAACATCCACCATCCAGATTACACTCAAGGTCCGACTACGGAACCAAAATAAAAGAAGATACCCCACAAGCTAGACAGATCCCCGATCGTCCCAACTGGGCTCCACTACTGATCATCAGGAAAAGACACATAGTAACGACCACGTTCCTCGTCGAACTCCCACTTGAGCTCGGTTGCGTCACCCTGCAGCATCGTCGGCACTGCAACTGTTTTGGTAGAATCTGTGAGTCACGGGGACTCAGCAATCTCACACCCGAGATCAAGACTATTTAAGCTTATAGGAAGGACAGAGTTGTGAGGTGGAGCTGCAGCAAGCGACTAGCATATATGGTGGCTACATTCGCACAAGAGGCGAGAAGAGAAGCAATGCACGTCGTGAAGCTAGTAGCGATCAAGAAGTGATCTGAACTACTTACGTCAAACATAACTCCAACACCGTGTTCACTTCCGGACTCACGAGAAGAGACCATCACAGTTACACACGCGTTGATGTGTATTAATTAAGGTCAACTTGGGTTTTCTACAACGGACATTAACAAATTCCCATCTGCCTCATAACGCGGGCACGGCTTTGAAAGATAATACCATGCGGGGTGTCCCAACAGCCCATTATAAGCTCTCACGGTCAGCGAAGGATATTCCTTCTCTGGGAAGACCCGATCGATCTCGGAATCCCGGACTACAAGACATTTCGACAGCAATAAAACAAGACCAGCAAAACCGCCCGAATGTGCCGACAAATCCCGATAGGAGCTACATATCTCGTTCTCGGGGCACACGGATGGGCAAGACATCGGGTTGGCATAGACCTGGATTGCCCAGGCGCCGGACATCGCCCAGTTGGGCCAGCACTCGAAGGAGCACGGTCCAGGGTTTAAAATAAAGATGACCCTCGGGCTCGCGAAAACCGGGGAAAAAGGCTTAGGTGGCAAATGGTAAAACCAAAGTTGGGCCTTCTTTGGAGAGTCTTATTCAAAGCGAACTGTCAAGGGGTCCCATAAATCACCCTACGCGTTAGGGGGCGCAAAATCCGGGAACATAATACCGATATGGCGGAAACTAGGGCGGCAAGAGTGGAACAAAACACAGGGCATAAGGCCGAGCCTTCCACCCTTTACCAAGTATATAGATGCATTAATTAAACAATAGATATTGTGATATCCCCAACAAGTAAACATGTTCCAACAAGGAACAACATCTCCATGTTCCAACAAGGAACAAACTTCATCTTCACCTGCAACTAACAACGCTATAAGAGGGGCTGAGCAAAGCGGTAACATAGCCAAACAACGGTTTGCTAGGAAAGGATGGTTAGGGGCTTGACATGGCAATATGGGAGGCATGATATAGCAAGTGGTAGGTAACGTAGCATAGGCATAGCAAAAGAGCGAGCATCTAGCAAGCAAAGATAGAAGTGATTTCGAGGGTATGGTCATCTTGCCTGCAAGGTTCTCAGAGTTGTCGAAAGCTTGATCCTCGTAAGCATTCTCAACAGGTTCCTCGTTCACGTACTCGTCTCCCGGCTCTACCCAAAGCAAGAACACAAACAAAGGAACCACAATAAATCACGGTGCAATGCACAAGCAACATGATGCAATACATGGCATGATATGCGAGATGTGATATGCAATGCGTATGCGTGCTCCGGAAGGAAAATGATGAACCAGGCATCAACTTGGCAAACCAAGTATGTCGCTGGAAAGGTGAGATGATTTCGGTTGAAATCGATATAAAGATCACCGGAATCGGATGCACGGTTTGCAAATGACAAGCAAAACAAGAATGGCACTAATCGCCATTAACAAGACATGATGCCACATAGCAAGCAACAAGAAATTAAGCTACGCACCCAAAGCGTGCCAACAAAGCATATGGCAGTGATATACTCAAGATGCTTGACAAAAGATGAACACTGAGCTACGGCTAATTCACACCATAACAGGTCCAAAAAGCATGGCAAAAGTGCAAAACATATCAGCTTCACAGACTTGGTGAAATTACTGAACATGGCAGAATCAGCATCAGGAAGCAATGTTCAGAGCAAGCAAACAACATGCTACAGGAACTTATAATAGCAAAGCAAGGCATGGCATGAATCTACTCAAAGCATAGAACAAAAGTCCGTTACTGACCATGAGCCAAAAGGGATCAGAAAATATAATAGCACCCATGTCAATATAGCAAGTTTCGTTAACAGATTCAGCAAACAGGGCATGATAAAAACAGATAACAAGTAGGCATGTTTAAGAGCTCGATGCACTCACTACAGAGCATTTCATGATAAACTAAGCATACCTACATCAAGAAGACATGGCATAGACGCTATACATGGCAAGAACAACATCATAGCATACACGGATCAACTACAACAACCTTGTCAAAATTGAATAACATGTAAACAATCTGCCAGGAAACATTTTATAGCAAAAGTAGATCTCGATTGACTCAAGCTATGGCACTCCATAATTGCAAACAAAGGCATGGATGGATAGAGCCTAACCATATGTTCAAAACATCCTTACTGAAGTATCTCAAAATATGCATGGAACGCTCGGTAGCATCAAGTTAACATGGCATAAAAATATCAGCAAAACAGGGGCTGAAATCAGCAACATCATGAAGCCTAGTTTGCATGCTTGTGCTAGTCACCACAGAGATCACAAAAATACATGGCATACAACCCTGTAAAGATGGCATGGCATATTACAAAACACATGTAGGACTCAAGATCATAGGATGCACACATCAATCATGGCAAAAATGACAAAAGTGCATGTTCTGATAATAATCTGAAACTAACGTCACATAGCCCTCTTCCAACAGCATTTCGGGCGTCAAGATTAGCTCAAATGGAAATGATGCAATGAGATGAAATGATCTACTCTTTGAGTCGAACATTTCGGTATGCTACACGCCCAAAACGGATCCACGGGTGCAGAGTTATGGCATGATGAAAATGCAACAAAATATGACAAGAAAAAAAGACTTAGAGGGTTTGGGAGGAGAAGTCAACGGATCTGGATCTGGCCCGGTTCCTGTGAACCGAAGCGGCTCTCTTGGAGCTCGGGGAGAGGGAGGAGAGGCAGGCGGCGAGGCTGCGGGAGGCGGCGGCGGGCGGCCAGCGGAGGTCAGGCCTTGGCCAGGCGTCTGAGGCATGCGGCAGGCGGAAGGCAGCCCGGCGGCCAGCCAGCATGCCGGGCGGCAGGGCGGCAGCCCGGCGGCAGCCTTGGGCCCAGTGGCGTGTGAGGCCTTGGCCTTGTGTCTGAGCATGAGGGGCCCCTTGCAGACCAGGCGGGCCAGCGGCCTTGGTGGCAGGCGCCACGTGGAAACTCCCAGTTGGCAGGCGGCGGTGGCGGGCGTGTCGGCCCGGTCGAATCGTCCGCGGCGCGGAGAGGATTTTGCTAGGGTTTGCGGTTGGAGGGAAGATGCATATTTATAGGTAGAGGGAGCTAGGAGTGTCCAAATGGGGTGTAGTTTTCGCCCACGATCGTGATCCGACGACGGAGAGCATGGAAGTGACTTAGATGGGTTATTGGGCTGTTTTGGAGGGTGTTGGGCTGCAACTTAAAAGAGGCCTTTGCGGATATCACGGATAACCGTTGGAGTACCAAGCGTGCTCCAAATGACCCGAAACTTGCGGTGGTCTACGGTGGTGTACCAAGGCCACTTGACAAACCTCGGTACCTTCCGAGAAAGTTTAGTACCGCTCACGGAAAAATGTAAAAGGGACACGGGGGACATAGGAGTGCGGATTGCAAAGCGGACAACGGGAAAATGCTGGAATCATGAGGCGAACACGTATGCAAATGAGATGCACATGATGACATGATATGAAATGCATGACATGGACAAAATGCAAAATGAAGAAAAACCCAACCACGGAGGGAATATCATATCACAATGCCGAAAATGGCAAGAGTTGGAGTTACAAATATGGAAAGTTACATCCGGGGTGTTACAGTCCCCCTTGGCGCTCAAGCAGCCATCATTCGATGAGAAAGGAGAGAGACGTTGCTAACACGGAGTTGCATTGAGTGTGGGGATGATGTTGCAATGATTAGTGTGTCCGGAAGGTGACTTATCTCGAGGGTTAGGACGATGCTTCTGGCGCGGTGCCAGGCCCATGCCTTAATGACGAGAGATTACATAGCGAGGTCGTTTCGTGCTCCTTGGAGAGACCCTGCAGGTTCACCACAAAAGGAACAAGAGCTCGCCGGGGCGATCATTAGTCATGTCGTTAGTTGCTTTGGAGAAGCGCGAGAGGCCTCACGAGGTGTGTCGGGGCACCCGTGAGCCAGCGCGGGACTCACGAGGCCCTACCTCAAGGCGGGTTGCGCCTGGCTCTGGGCCTTGTCTTGAGTGTGTTCTGCAAAATTGGCGGATGCGGTGCTCTCGTCTTTGGGTCCGGCTCTCTGGCTGGTCTCGGCCGTCGTTGGCAAGCCAGGTCGCGATGCCATGGACAAGACCAGAGGTGAGGGCGGAGAGCGGTAGGAGCCTGAGTCGCGATGCTCGGGCACCCCCTTTAGCAGCATAAGCTAGGTTAGATGGCGCAACTCTCGTCCTCGGGTCCCGGCTCTCGGGCTGGTCTCTACCGTGTCGGCAAGCCAGGTTGCGATGCCATGGACAAGACCGAGAGGTGAGGGCGGAGGCAGTAAAAGCCTTGAGTCGTGATGCTGGGCACCCCCCCTTTAGCATAAGCTGGATTGGATGAAGAAACTCTCGTCCTCGGGTCCGGCTCTCGGGCTGGTCTCTACCGTCGCTGGCAAGCCAGGTCATGATGCCATGGACAAGACCAGAGGGTGAGGGCCGGAGAGCGATAAGATCCACGAGTCGCGATGCTCAGGCACCCCCTTTTAGCATAAGCTGAATTGGATGGCGAAACTCTCGTCCTCGGGTCCGGCTCTCGGGCTGGTCTCTACCGTCGCTGGCAAGCCAGGTCGCGATGCCATGGACAAGACCCGGAGGTGAGGGCGGAGGCGGTAGGAGCCACGAGTCATGATGCTCACGCACCCCCCTTTAACGTGCAAGATTTCACCCCCGGAGAAGGCACAAATAACAAGCATGGTGGAGCAGGCATAATCCTAAGGAAGCGCATGAAGGATACATGCCGTTGGGACTGGCCCGAGCAGCTTGGGAGATGCAGCCGAGGCGCCCCAGCAGGATAAGCTAAAGACATGAAATAAAGGGATACATGCATGAGGGCGGACCCATGACTGGGAATAATCTGACCTGAAGGCGCTCCCAGCCGGAAGTAAAACTTAAAGATGTCATCTGGTGATGTTGGGGATGAGGGTTGTTGATGTAGCAGACTCGGTGGGCTGCGGGGCCGATCCTCACGAGCCCCGGGGCCAGGGGCCTCGGGAGGCTCGGGGCGGCCAGCAGCTCCTCATGGGCCATCTCCATCTCCGCCCGGGGCTGCAGGCGTGCTGACCTCTTGAGCCTCCAGGATGGTCCTCATGAGGCAGCTGGTGCGCAGCAGCCGCGTTTGGAGCCATAAGGCATGCGTCTGAAGGCTGTGGGGCGGACCCTGCAGCGTCCCACTCGCGAGGGCAGGCGCTCTTGAGATGCGGCTCGGTTGAGCCCTGGTATGTCGATGCAGACGCGCAGCCCACCATCCTCGCCCGGGATGGGGGCCACAGCCAGAGTAGCGGTGGCTTCCCTCATGATCCTTGACTCCTATAGCTCTGGATGGCCTTGCGATGAACTCTTGAGGTTGTCCTCCTGGTCTTGCTCACCTTGCAGGAAGCGTGCTTCAAACGCCGCCCACGTGGTGCCCAAGCGCCTCCCTCGAGACCTTGGCGAGGTCGGCGGCCCTCCAGGGGAGAGCCCCCGAGCCCTGCCTGAGGAGGGCGCCGGGTGCGCTTTCCTATGCGATGGAAGGAGGCTCCCCCTGGCCCGGTGTGGGCCCTGAGGGGCCTGTCTCTTGAAGAGTCGGGCCGGTCGATGTCTTCTTCTTGGGTGCTGCCTCGGGAGGCATCCTGCTCTTGTAGTGCAGGTCTTCCGGCGATGCGGCCTTAAAAGCTCGCTCAGGGGAGCTGCTTTGCATCTCTCTCTTCCACGGGGCACCGTGATGACCCGCCGCTTCCTCGCATCTTGAGGATGTTGTAGCCATGGTGGAGTTCTGACCATGAACTTGGCCAATGCTGGGTACCGAGGATGGCGTTGTGCGGCGAATGTGGGCGGCGTCGAAGTCGATGAGCTCGGTGTGGTAGTTATCGCGGGCCCGAAGGTGGCGGGAAGGCGAACCTGCCCGATCGGGACCGTGGAGCCGTCGGTGACTCGGAGAAAGGCTTGGTTGGCTGAAGCTGACTATAGGGCGCGAAGATTGTTGAATGTCTCCACAGACGGGGACGTTTAGCCTGCTCCACCGTCGATGAGGTCTTGGTGACCAGCACGTTCTTGATGATTGGGGAGCAAAGCATTGGGAGAACTCCGGTGTGGCTGCGCACTAGAGCTGATCCGCCGAGCTGAGCGTGATGGCGCCACGCCGACCACGAGAGGCGTGGATTCGATCTTAGGGAGGACTGCATTCACTTCAGGCGAACTGCTTGAAGATGCGGTGAGAGGCTGGGGCTTGAGCTCCGCCCGGGATGCATCGCGATCGCGCGCTTCCTGGAAGCCCCAGCCCCTCGTCTGATAGCGGTCTTGATTCTCCTTGGCGGTGGCGGCGGCGGAGGGAGGCCTGCGTTCCCTTGCGGACGGCGATCCTCCGAGGCTGATCCCTCCAGCCCCCCTCGCGAGTGGGTCTTGCCGGCCGGTCCTCGCGAGGTTGGTCGCGCCACCCTTGGCGGCGCCCGCAATCTTATCAGCATCCTGCATTTCTTCCTTCTCCTCGGCCGTAGCCCGGTCGCTGCGCTCGGGCGTCTGCCGACCCTTCCCGCGCATGGCCGGAGCTCTTGACATTCATTGGTGTTGTGGGTGTGGAGGTCGTGGTACGCGCATGATACCGGCTGCCCTTGGAAGACTCGGGCTGATCTCTGCCTCGCTTGGTGTATGCGGTTACGGCTCGACACGGCAGCCCCTTGCGCTTCACGTCCTTGGGCTTGGACTTCTTCTCTTGGGATCCACGGCGGGCAGTTCGAGGAGGAGGCGCCCCTCCTCAGCCTGGCGCGCAGTCGCCAAGTTGAACAGCTCGAGGAGGTGCACGAGATCTTCGTGCATCGCCAGCTCCTCCTTCATCTTGGCGTCGCGCGCGCCATCGGAGAAAGCAGAGATGATGGCCTCCTCCGTTACCCTAGGGATCTTGGCGTGCGTTGTTGAAGCGCTGGATGTACTTTTGCGAGGTCTCCCTGGCTGCTGTAATTGGCGCATGTCGCTCACGGCGGGTGGCGGTCGCGAGTACCTTGGAAGTTGGCGATAAGCGGGTGCGCATCTCGGCCCGAGAAGAGATGCGTGCACAGGGCGGTCGAGGAGCAGGTGCGGGCTCCGTCCTTGGCGCCATGGGAAACCAGTTCGCCATGACCTTTTCATCCCGTTGGCAGCCTCGATGCCCAGCTACGTAAAGCTGGAGGAACTTCGTAGGGTCAGCCGTGCCGTCGTGGCGTGGAAGGCAGGTCCGGGTTGAACTTGCGAGACCCGCTGACGCTGCGCGCTCGTTGGTGGCGCGGCAGCCCGCCGTGGCATGAGGGGCCTCGGACGGCGAGCTTGGTCTTGCAGGCCTCCTGCGCTGCGGCTGGGGGCAGCGCGGGGTCTTAACGTCTTTGGGCGGGGCGCTCGGGCAGCTTCTGCGGGCGAGAACTTCTTGGCAGCTCTGCTCTTGCTGCGCGGCGCTGGCGAGCAGGTTCCGCCGAGGCCGCCGCCTATAGTGCCAGGCGCCGTCTTGAGAGGCGGCTAAGCGCCCGAGACTCGCATCGCCAGCGAAGCGGTGCGGTCTGGCGAAGGCAGACGGCTGAAGTCGCCTCCCCGCAGCGCGAGCGAGCTTCAGCGGCAGGTGAAGCCATTCTTCGTAAACGTCATCGGCCGAAGCGGTAGTGCAGAGCTTCGTTGGCGCAATGAGTGCAGCCAGGCCTCCATAGCTGCGAAGCGCTGACGAAAGAACCAGCGAGGGTGGCGAAAGCGTGGCGGTGCGGCCGTCCGCCTCATGGGCGAAATCTTGGGGCGGCGCTTGCTACTGCGTTCCCGCCGGGCGGATGGCGGCGTTAACCCGGCGGTGGCGAGAGCAGCGAGGGGCGCCCGCCCGGCAGGAGCCGTGCAGGCGACAAGGGAGGCGAGAGCGGCTCGGCGCTCGGCGCGAGCCCGACGAGCGTCACACATGGTTGCAGTGGTCGGGGAAGAACGAGGCGACGAAAGGCAGATTCCGGCGCACCCCTACCTAGCGCGCCAAATGTCGGATTTCGGGTTCCGGCAGACCCTTAAGGTTCGAACTCTAGGGTGCGCGCGGAGATCCAACCCTCCACCGTCTCGTACCTCACCAAATCGCAGGTACCTAAACTACTCGAAAGAATAGCATAAGAGACACGAGATTTATACTGGTTCGGGCCACCATCATGCTGTAATACCCTACTCCAGTGTGTGCTGTGGTGGATTGCCTCTGGGGCTGATGAAGAACGATGCAGGGAAGAACAGCCTCGCGAGGTCATTCTTGGTGGAAGCGATGAACTGCTAAGTGGGTACCCGTCGCTCTAGCTTGAGGATCGGGTCTCTATCTCTCTCTGGATTCGAATGGCGGATCCTTAGTCGATCGTCCCCCTACTATGGTGGCTAGCTCTACTTATATAGTGAAGGCCCTGGGCCTCTTCCCAAATATTGGCGGGAAGAGCGCCAACAATTAGCCATTTGAAGGGAACATCGGTACACTTATCTGACTAAAGTTGGTCCTCACACTTAAAGGCTCGGTGATGGCCTTTGCCAGGCTCCACGATGACTGCGTTCCAGCCGTTGGGGCTGGTCTTGGTCTTGTTGCACCGAAGCGGATGCCTTTGCTGATGCTCTCGCTGCGCTTGCTCCCTTTGCACCAAAGAGGAAAGGAGGGCCTCTCTGGTTGGCGCCCGACAAGCGCCCTGGTTGTCTTGGCTTGCGTCCACGGGCACCTCGCGAGGTACCCGCCTTGAACTCTCCGCCTCCTCATGAGCCCGGCTGCGAGGCCGTGCTGAGAAGCTCTTGGTCGTCCGCCCGCGTGGCGCCAGCCCCTCGCGAGGTCTTGAGCTTGTGTAGATGAAGATGGGCTGTCTGGGCCTCCTTTGAGCCACGCCGCGGGCCGCGGGCAAGCAAGTCTGGGACCCCATTCCCGGAGCGCCGACAGTAGCCCGGGCCTGGCGCGCCCGAACTTGGCGGCGGAGGCGAAAGGGCAAGTGTGAATCGTCGTCGGCCCTAACAGCCTCTGACCTTAGGCGCCGTGGCGGTTGATTGGACATGGGAGCCTGCTCCCCCAGCGTATGGTAACGCCCGGATTGACGGGTTCTTGCATGCGAGTTGGTCATGATGATCGGTGATCGTGGAGGCGGTGGTTGGCGGCAGCGGAGGAGCCTGCGTTCCCTTGCGGACAATCCTCAGGCTGATCCCTCCGGCCCCCCCTCGCGAGTGGGTCTTGCCGGTGATCCTCGCGAGGTTGGTCGCCACCCTTGGTGCGGGCGCGATCTTCCCAGCGTCTGCATTTCTTCCTCCTCCTCGCCCGTGGCCCTGTCGCTGCGCTCGGGCGTCTGCCCGACCCTTCCCTACAGCATGCGGCCCGGGCTCTTGACATTCATTGGTGTTGTGGGTGTGGAGGTGCGTGGTACCGCATGATCTGGCTGCCCTTGGAAGACTCGGGCTGATCTACGCC
This sequence comes from Aegilops longissima, assembly GCA_021605205.1. NCBI lineage: Eukaryota > Viridiplantae > Streptophyta > Magnoliopsida > Poales > Poaceae > Aegilops > Aegilops longissima. The sequence goes on along the minus strand of CM038677.1, from coordinate 669,256,595 downwards.
TTGCTTGGTGTGCGGTTGGCTGCGAGCACGGCAGCCCCTTGCGCTTCCGTCCTTGGGCGGACTTCTTCTCTTGGGATCCGCGGCGGGCAGTTCGAGGAGGGCGCCCCTCCTCAGCCTGGCGCGCCAGGTATGCCAAGTTGAACAACTCGAGGGGAGGTGCACGAGATCTTCGTGCATCGCCGGCTCCTCCCTTCATCTTGGCGTCGCGCACCGTCGGAGAAGGCAGAGATGATGGCCTCCTCCGTTACCACGGGATCTTGAGGCGTGCGTTGTTGAAGCTGGATGTACTTTGCGGGGTCTCCACGGCTGCTGCTTGATTCGGTAGCATATCGCTCACGGCGGGTGGCGGTCGCGATACCTGGAGTTGGCAATGAAGCGGGTTGCATCTCGGCCCGAGAACAGATCGTGCACAGGGCGGATTCGAGGCAGTGCGGGCTCCGTCCTTGGCGCCATGGAAACCAGTTCGCCATGACCTTTTCATCCCGTTGGCAGCCTCGATGCCCAGCTCATAGAGCTGGAGGAACTCCGTAAAGTCAGCCCGTGCCGTCGTGGCGTGGAGGCAGGTCGGCTTGAACTTAGTGAGCCCCTTGACTGTGCAGCTTCGGTGGTGAAAGCGGCAGCCTGCCGTGGCAGCAGGGGGCCTCGGGGCGAAGACTTGGTCTTCGAGCTTCCCTGCGCGCGGCGGGGGGCAGCGAGGGTCTTAGCGTCTTTGGGCGAGGCCTTTCGGGCAGCTTCTTCGCGGCGAGAACTTCTTGCCAGCTACTGCTCTTGCAGCGCCCGATGCAGCGGAGCAGGTTCCGCCCGAGGGCCAGCAGCGCTTATGATGTGCGGCGCCGTCTTGAGAGAAGGCGGTTGGCGCCCGGGAGCTTCGCCGCCCGTAGCGATGGCGAAGTGCGGTGCGGCGAGGCGGACGGCGAAAGTACGCCTCCATAGCTTGAGCGAGCTTCAGCGGCAGCGGTCGAGCCATTCTTCGTAAAGCGTCGTCGGCAAGCGTAGCGCAGAGGCTCGTTGGCGCGATAGTGCAACCGAGCCTCCATGGCAGCGAAGCGCTTGACGAAAACCAGCGAGGTGGCGCGGCGTGGCGGTGCGGCCGTCCCGCCTCATGGGCCGAGTCTTGGGGCGCGCTTGCTGCTTTCGTTCCCCGCCCGGGCGGTGGCGGCGTTAATGGCGGTGACGAGAGCAACGAGGGCGCCCGCCGACGGAGCCATCGGGGCGACATGGGAGGCGAGGCAGCTCGGCGCTTCAGCGAGCCCGGCAGCGTCGAGACATAGATTTTGCAGTGGTCGGGGAAAGCGAGGCGGCGAAAGGAAGATTCGGCGCACCTACAGTGCGACAAATGCCGGATTTGGGTTCGAACCCTTTAGGTTCGAACTCTACAGGAGTGCTTGTGAGATCCAACCCTCCACCATCTCGTACCTCACCAAATCGCAGGGACCTAAACTACTCGAAAGAACAGCACAAGAGACATGAGATTTATACTGATTCGGGCCACCATCGTGGTGTAATACCCTACTCCAGTGTGTGGTGTGGTGGATTGCCTCTGGGGCTGATGAAGAACAGTCAGGGGAAGAACAGCCTCGCGATGCATTCTTGGTGGAAGCGATGAACTGCTAAGTGGGGTCCCGTCGCTCTAGATTGAGATCGGGTCTCTATCTCTCTCTACGGTTTCGAATGGCGGATCCTTCCGTCCGATCGCCCCCCTACTATGGTGGCTAGCTCTACTTATATAGTGAAGGCCTGGGCCTCTTCCCAAATATTAGCGGGAAAGGCGCCAACAATTAGCCATTTGAAGGGAACAGCGGGTACACTTATCTGACTAAAGTTGGTCCTCGCTTTGCCAAAGGCTCTGGTGATAGCCTTTGCTTGGGCTCCACGATGGCTGCGTTCCAGCCGTTGGGGCTGGTCTTGGTCTTGTTGCACGAAGCGGATGCCTTTGCACTGATGCTCTCTGCGCTCGCTCCCTTTGCACCAAAGAGGAAAGGAGGGGCGCTGCAGCGGCTGGCGCCGTGGCGCCCCTGGTAAATCATGGCTTGCGTCACGGGCACCTCGCGAGTACCCGCCTTGAACTCTCCGCCTCCTCATGAGCCAGCTGACGAGGCCGTGCACGAGAAGCTCTTGGTCGTCCGCCCGCAATCTCAGCCCCTCGCGAGGGTCTTGAGCTTAATGTAGATGAAGATGGGCTGTCTGGGCCTCCTTTGAGCCACACCGCGGGCCAGCGAGCAAGTCTGGGACCCCGTTCCCGAACGCCGGCAGCAGCCATCGTTCGGTGAGAAAGGGCTGGCGTCGCCAACCGCGGGATTTCATTAGGTGCGAGGTCGGTGCTGCGATAGCTAGTATTTCCGGAGGACGACTTATCTTCGGGAGTCAGGAACCGCTTCTTGGTGCGGCGTTAGGTCCGCGCATCGGCAGATGAGGAGTTGCCCGGCGAGTTCCCCGCGTGCCTCGTCCCTCTCGCCTTTACTCCCCTTTCTGCTCTATGTCCTCGGGTCCCAGCCCTCGAGCAAGCTCAGCCGTCGCTGGTATGCCAGGTCGCGATGCCGTGGACAAGGCCAGAGGGTGAGGGCTGGAGAGCCTGTAGGAGCCCATGAGTTGCGATGCTCAGGCACCCCCTTTAACGTGCAAGCGGTTCGCGAGGACGAGAGTGAAGGAGATTCCGTAAAGGCCTCGCCTGATGCTGCTCCTTGAAGAGATCATGCAGGCTCATCACAAGAAGAATAAGAGTTCGCCATGATAATCGACAGTCAGCCGTTGGTTGCTCACGGAGGGTGATGAGGCCTGAAGAAGCAGCGAGGTGGCGCCATGCGGAGCTGCAGCGGCGAGCTCAGCCATTCAGGTTTTATCGGCATTGCGGGGCGGACCCATGCATGGCGTCGTGCCATTAGGGAGCAGCTCCATCGGTTGGTGTCAATCGGCGAGGCGACTAGGTCAAACACGTTAATCATGAAGGAGCAAATCCATTTAGATAGGTGCAGAGAAGGCAAACATCGCTGGGTCGGGCCCGGCGACTTAGGGATAGCGCAGCCAGGCGCCCCAATCAAGTAAACTAGAAACATGAATCAAAAGGATACATGCATGAGGGCGGACCCATGGCACAGGGAATGATGCAGCCACAGGCGCTCAGTGAAAATGAAACTCGAAGGATGTCACACGATAATGTTGAAGATGAAGGATGCTGAAGTAGCGAGCAGCGTGCGCTGCGGAAGCCGATCTTCCACGAGCCCCAGGCCGAGGCCTCGGGAGGCTCGGGCCTTCGTGGCTCCTCGCGGACCATCTCCATCTCCGCCGGGACTGCGGAGCGCCTGGCCACTTGAGCCTCAGGATGCTCCTCATGAGGCGGCTGGCGTGGCAGCAGCGTTCGGCAAGGCGTAAGGCATGCGAACATAGCGTGGGGTGGACCTTCCAGGCGCCCACAGCGTGAGGCCATAGGCGCTCTGAGGCGGCTCGGTTGAGCCACTGGTATGTCGTCTGCAGACGCAGCCCACCATCCTCGCTGGATGGGGAGCTATGGCGGAGTGGCGGCGGCTGCCACTCATGACTCTTGACTCCTGCAGCTCTGAATGATCTTGCAGACAAACTCACGAGGGTTTGGCCCTCCTTGCCTGCTCCTTCACAGGGAAGCGTGCTTTGAAACACGCCTCCAGGTGGTGCCAGGCGCCTCCCTCGTGATCTTAGCAAAGTCGGTGGCCCTCCGGAGAGAGCCCTCGAGCCTTGCTCGAGGAGGCGTCGGGCGCGCCTTCCTATCTGACGGAAGGAGGTGCCCCCTGACGGCGCGGACCACAGGGGTCCTGCCTCCCGAGTCGGGCAGGCGATGTCTTCTTCTTCTTAGGAGCAGCCTCGGGGAGGCCTCCGCTCCTGTGATCTGGGTCTTCAATTGGCGTGGCTTGAAAAGCACGCTCGAGGAACACCTGCGTCCCTTTCTTCACAAGGCACCGTGATGACTCCACCGCTTCACGGCATCTTGAGGACATTGTGGCCGTGATGAGTCCGGCCATGAATTAGCTAGAGCTGGGTACCGAGGATGGCATTGTCTGGCGCGAATGTGGCGGCGCCGAAGTTAATGAGCTCGGTCGCGGTAGTTGCCTTGCGTCCCGAAGGTGGCGAGGAAGGCGGACCTGCCCAATGGAAGCTGTGGAACCATCGATGACTCGGAGAAAAGGCTTGGTTGGCTGAAGTGATTGTATGGCACTTGGAGATTGTCGAATGTCTCGACGGAAGGACATTGAGCCCTGCTCCGCCATCGATGAGGTCTGGTGACTTGCGTTCGCGATGATTGGGGAACAAAGCATCGGGAGGACTCGGTGTGGCTGCGCGCCAGGCTGATCCACTTTGAGCTGACGTGATGGCACCTGGCGACCACACGAGAGGCGTGTGGCTTGGCGAAGGGGGAGGACTGTCGATTGTCAAAACCGGCGGATCTCGGGTAGGGGTCCCGAGCTGTGCGTCTAGGCGGATGGTAACAGGAGACAAGGGACACGATGTTTTTACCCAGTTGGGCCCTCTCGATGGAGGTAATACCCTACTCCTGCTTGATTAATATTGATGATATGGGTAGTACAAGAGTAGATCTACCACGAGATCGAGAGGCTAAACCCTAGAAGCTAGCCTATGGTATGATTGTTAGATCCTCGGACTAAAACCCTTCGGTTTATATAGACACCTAATAGGGTTAGGGTTACGAGTCGGTTACAATGGTAGGAAATCTACATATCCGTATCGCCAAGCTTGCCTTCCACGCCAAGGAAAGTCCTATCCGGACACGGGGCGAAGTCTTCAATCTTGTATCTTCATAGTCCGAGTCCGGCCAAAGATGATAGTTGACTATCCGGACACCCCTAGTCGAGACTCCTCGGTAGCCCCGAACCAGGCTTCAATGACGGCGAGTCCGGCGGCATATTGTCTTGGCATTGCAAGGCGGGTTCCTCCTCCGAATCCTGTGTTGAATAGTGTCCGGCTTTCTTGTGAATATTAAGCTTCTCGGCTTCCACGCCCAATAATGGCCATCTTCCACGTGTCGAGCGAATGTGAAAAGTCAGGGTATCTTTACATTTACCCCCTTGCTTTGTGCAAATGAGCCGTCTATAAAGAGACTAGGATCCAGATCCGGATCACACCATCCTCCTTCTTGAGCCTTCATCAGGCGCCTTTGACAAAACCGACTCCACCATGGGCCGTCATCGTGGCTCCTCCTCTCGCGTTCCCAGCCCTCAGCCCGGAGATTGGGGAGATGCTCAGTCCCTTACAGCGAATTGGTGGTGCTCCAAACCAAAGATTCCTTCCCCGGCCTTCATGGTTCCGGTGCGTTCGGACTCGCCACTTATAAGGGCGGGAAGCAGGCGGAGCGCGTCCCGATCCCTCTAAGGGAGGCGGGTATGCTTCATCTCTTACCTAATGAGAGGACTCGGTTTCCAATCCATCCGTTTCTCCGGGGCTTTGGAGTTCTCTGACCTCTAGTTGGACCACCTTACGCCTGCCTCCATCTGCATATAGCGGGCTTTGTGGCCCTTTCTTGAGCTGTTTCGGGCATTGAGGCCCATTTCGCTCTGTGGAAGAGATTGTTACGCCTTGTGCCTCGTTCTCACGAAGGTCAATATATCAAGTGGGCGGAGCGAACTATGGCGCATCGCGGGACGGATACTTATCCGGAACCCCAAGAAAGCGTCGAGGACTGGCCCTCGAATGGTTTTACATGGAGGACATCCGCTGCGGATCTGTCGGATCGGCCTTCGGATTTTAGCGCTCCTCACGAAGAAGCGCCTAAGCTGGCGCCCATGAGCCCCCGGAGGAAAATGACCGGGGCGTCCTTTACTTGATGAGCGAATAAGATTCTGGCTCATGCGGATTGACCATGATTGGAGTCATGGCAATCTGCATTATGAAGTGCATCCGCTCCAATATAGGGGCCACCCATGTGGGACTTCAGCGGGAGGGCGATGCCACCGCCATGGCATAAGGGCGGGATCGGTCACCAAACTGGTGAAGACCTTGTCCGCCATGTACAAAGGGAAGAGGAGGATTTTCTCGCGTCGATCCATCGAGCAGGTTTTCTTGAATAATCCTCGAAGTTGGGTAAGCAAATATCTTTGTGGCCTGTCGATCCATGTTCCCGTGGTTAAATATCTCATTTCATGGTTTCTCGCAGGAACTATCGCGCCGGGCCATGGAGAAGATACACAGCCGCCCCACAACCCGAGGATCCGGAGCGGTCCCTCGATCCGACCTCGAAGAGGACCGGATATAAAGGTGGAGCTGATCGGCGGGTGTTCCACCAACTTAGCATCGACAATGCTTTGGTTGCCATTACGGCCGACTACCCCGGATTATTTCCGGCCTCCCGAATAGCCGTGACGAAGTCCGGATACCATGACCCACCGTGCTTTACTTCTAATCACCATGTATTTGATGGTGTTTCGAGGGGTGCCTTGAGCGGAAGCCGAGCCTGCGCGGCCGTCCAACAAGGGGCAGCTCGGCCAAGCAGGAAAAAGAAGTGCGGTGCGACTCAAGGCGTCGCCATAGCGGTATGATGTGCCATCGTGTTTTAAGGAGAGGTTCTGGGAGGCACTGCTTGGCTCGTGTTTTTTCAGGAAAAAGCGCTCGCGGTTGAGTCCGGAGAAGTTGCTAATCGGACCTCCGCCAACCAGGCTCAAAAGCCGAGTCGGAAGGGGTACAAACACGAGGCGTCGTCGGATGCTCCTCAATGGAGGATGCCGACAGACTATCCGCCACCAAGTCGGAGGTGGAAGCACCATGAATCATAGGTGCCGCCGGACTATTCTCGTGGCGCATGTTTCTCCCAAGAGGCGTTGGGCGCCTTTAGTTGGGGAGAAGCGCACCTCCGTGCCGCTCAAGATGGCCTAGCGAGCCACGGAGCAGTATGTGAAAGACATACGGGTAAGGAATTTTGACGATTATATATGCGGTAGCCCCGAGACTTAAAATAGTTAGGATAACTGATTTAAGGATCATTTGGAATCTGAGTTCTTACCGAAAAGAATACCCGTTTGTCGGGGCTTGAAGAGTGCAAGGCCCAACTTGAGGCGCGTTGGCATGACAAGGGGAAGCCATGAAGACTCCCTCGGTAATATATGCCCTTCAAAGTAGAAGTAGTTTATAAAGTGCGGCGTGTGCATAAATCGACATTAACATTGCGAGATAAGCGCGGGATGGATCGGACAAGCAACAGCTCCTGCGCCAGCTAAAGGTGGCGAGAGCATGCTTATGAGGGTGCGGCGGGAGAAAAATAACCTCCAAGATGCCAACACCCAAGCTGGGTGAGGAACTAAAGGATGTTCGTGCCCGGTTATGCGACTCGTAATGGAGAATCGGCGGCCGTCGCGGCATTTTCAGTAAGTGCTTAAGCGAACTTTGAAAGAGTTGGCGAGGAAAGCGACTAACATAAACATGTATGTAGGTTTGCTCACAGGTCGTCCTAAGGAGGAGATGCCCAGTTCTTGGTGATCTTCTTCCCGAACTGCGTCGGCCGCATCGAGCGAGTTCGGCGGTGATGAAAAGCGTCGCCAGTGCCTTGTGGCCATCTATCTCCCTGCCGAAGGCATTGGGGAGCTGGCAGAGCGGCTTCAAAGAACACAGCGGCGCTTTCGACTATGGAATATATCGGCCTGCCGTCAAAGCGCCAGGAGGCTGGGCCATGGTAAAGACGCGGTACCGAAGGCTGACCCAAACCACATGGCGAGGTCGGACCCGTGGGGCTGATGGGAAGGAGATCCTGTAAGCAGTGTCGGCCAAGTAGAATTGGCCACCAAGTATTCCCACAAGATTGTAAATTAGATAGCCTATTAGATGGCATTGAGGAGGAATACAATTAGTCGAGTTGACTATGTAATTGAATATGACATGAAAAATGTCTTCTAGCGGATTGTAGATCGTTTGTCATAGCGGACCTTTTAGCCCGACCTCGGGACCCAATAGTCCGGAGTATGTCCGAATACCCTCGCGGTTATGTAAGTATCGGGGCATGCATGGAGACAAAGGCGTAGGGGTCATTATTGCTGTATCGGACAAGTGCCCAACTAGTTATGTTATATTACATGGATAGTAAGAAACATCTTCCGGGAGAATAGTTTAGTTAAGGGTTCCTTTCACAGGAGGCATGCCCTAAAGTGCATGTCAAACTGCTAAGAAAGAAGAAAATCATCTGGGGTAGATGGATAAATAGTTAAAATCATCTCTCAGTTCACCGACCGAATATTCCCTTAAAACGCTAGCTTTCGGCTTCACCCGATCGAGGTACACATCCGGCTGACCAGCGGTAACAATCGCGGAGGTGCTCCCTTTACCACCTAGCGAACAATCGGGAGCGTAGGGGTAAGCCACAGGAGCGAGCAACCCAGCTTGGCCAAAACTTAAGTCATATTGATGCATATAATGGTGAGTAAAGGTACATGCGGAAGTTTGACACATGTGTTGGGCATGAAGCCCGTATAAATAAGCTTCATTGAAGAAGCCCCGAGTATAATGGTAGCGGACAGCGCGTCAAGTATGTCTTGAACAAAGCGCCAAGCGAGCCTCTAAAGGCTTCAAGAAGAAGGAGGAGGAAGGAGAGAAATAAAAGACAGCAAAAATAGAAAATGTGGCCGGAGGAAGGAGGCGAACTCGAGTCCGCGCTTAAGCGTAGAATCTTCGTAGAGCGGGCTGCGTTCCATGGGTTCGGCTCGAGTCGGTTATCCGATCGTTTGCACGACGGTATGCTCCGTCGGTCGGGACCTGGTCGATGATGAAGGACCTTCCCATTTGGGCTTGAGTTTGTCCTTTTTCTTGTCCGGCAGGCGTAGAACTAGATCGCCAACGTTGTAAGTTTTGGCCCGTACTTCCCTGCTTTGATATCTTCGAGCCTGCTGTTGATAAAATGCGGAACAAGCTTTTGCCACGTCGCGCTCCTCCTCCAATGTGTCCAAACTGTCCTGCCGATCGAGCTCGGCTTCTCTTTCTTCATACATGCGCATGCGAGGTGAGTCATGCATTATGTCGTAGGGCAAGACTGCCTCTGCGCCGTACACCATAAAAATGGTGTGAATCCGGTAGTACGATTCAGCGTGGTCCGCAGCCCCAGTCTGGTCGAGCTCCTCAACCCGGTGCGTGTTAGATTCCTTGAGGGACCGCACTAGTGCTGGGTTTAATGCCGCTCATGATTAGACCATTTGCTCGCTCGACTTGACCGTTGGTTTGAGGTGATAGGCGAGGCGTAATCGAGCTTGATGCCCATGTTTTGCACCATAATTTGACCTCATCGGCCGTGAAGTTGGTGCCGTTATCGTGATGATCTTGTGTGGGGACGCCGTAGCGGTGCACTACCCTGATATGAAGTCTATCACCGGCCGGATTGGCCGTTTTAACGAGCTTGGCCTCTATCCATTTGGTGAATTTATCCACCATGACCAATAGGTATTTTTGCTTGTGGGTTCCTCCCTTAAGGGGTCCAACCATGTCAAGCCCCGGACCCGAACGGCCAGGTGTTGGGTATAGTTTTGAGGCGGTGGTTGGCATGTGGCTTTGGTTAGCAAAAGCTGGCAACCAGACGCATCGTTGGACTAAATCCTCGCATCTGCCGGGCGTCGGCCAATAAAATCCTGTCACGGAAGGCCTTGCCTACAAGGGCCCGGCTGCGGCGTGGTGCCCACCAGTCCGGCATGAATTTCAGCCAGGAGGTTTCGCCCTTCCTCTTGAGATACACCTTTGAAGGACTCTGTTGTGCTTTTCTTATAGAGCTCTCCCTCATGGACTTTATAGGCTTTGGATCGCCGTACTATGCAGCGAGCCTCATTTTGGTCTTGGGGAGTTCTGCCTGGTTAGGTAGGCTAGGAATGGTTCCGTCCATGGGGCGATAACCGCCATTATTTAAGTGGGCGGAGGTGTTATCTCGTTGGCGAGCCTCCGATTGTGTCGAGTGTTGATTGTCGAGCGGTGCGGTTGGGTCGGATTGTTATTTCCGGACTCCCCTTCCCATAATGCGGATGGCTTGAACAGCCGTTCCAGAAGATGTTGGGCGGGCGGCATCGCGTTTTGCGCCGATGCGTGCCAATACATCCACCGCCTGGTTGTTATCCGGGCTATATGATGAAATTCGAGCCCTTGAACCGTCTTGACATTTTAGGACCGCATTGCGATACTGCCATTCGGATCTTTGGCATCAAAGTCTCCGTTTATTTGAGATATCGCGAGGTTGAATCCCGTGCACCTCTAGGCGTTTAATGCCCATGGAGACGCCATCCGGAGGCGTGTAGAAGGGCCTCGCATTACGACTGCGTTGTTGGAGTCCGTATACATTATCGAAGGGCGTATTGGACTGTGTCCCGGTTGGGGCGTAAGGACGACGCTTGCCCCAGGCGGCCAACATTTTGGAGCCGTCAAAGTGCATGATCCAATTGGAGTATCGCCCGTACTCTTTAGGGAGTTGACGGTCCATTCGGCCCGAAGTCGGCCAAAACCTGCGACTTAATAGCTCGTCGTGGCTTATAGGTTATGTCGAATGGAAGGAGCTCTATGGCCCATTTAGCAATCCGGCCCGTTCGTCGCGGTTGTTTATAATGTCGTTAAGAGGTACGGAGGCTACCGTTATCGAACACTCTTGAAAGTAGCGTCGCAGCTTCGGGATGCCATGAACACCACGTATGCTATCTTTTGATAATGTGGGTACAGGGACTTGCATGGAGTTAGGACGGTGGACACATAGTAAACCGGTTTTGAAGAGGAACCTGTGTCCGTCCGTTTCTCGTTCGACGACGAGCACCGTGACAACTTGATGTGTTGGCGATATATAATAGCATTGGTTCACCCATGTTGGGCGCGGCCAGGACGGTTGTTGCCAATATGGCTTTTATTTCTTGAGTCCGGCCGTGGCGGCATCCATCCACTCGAAGTGTTTAGTGCGCGGAGGCGGTAAAGGGTAATGCCTTTTCTCCCAAGCGGAAATAAAGCGGCCTAGAGCCGCTATGCATCGATCAATTTTGTATTTGTTTGAGGTCTTTTGGAATATCCAATTGTGACAGAGCTCGGATCTTGGCTGGGTTTGCTTCAATTCCTCTACGGACACAATGAAGCCCAAGAGCTTTCCGGTTGAGCAGCGAAGAGCGCATTTTCGGATTGAGCTTAATGTCATATTTTGGAGATTGTCGAATGTGAGCCTCAAATCGACTACTAGAGTTTCGACATGCTTGGATTTGTGACCACGTCATCTACATATTCTTCCTTTGTTTTGCCGATCTGGTTTGCGGACATATACGAATCATGCGCTGATATGTTGCGCGGCGTTTTTGAGCCGAAGGGCATTGTGTTAAGCGAGAATGGGCGTATGGAGTGATGAATGCTGTTGCGGCTTGTGTCGCTCCGCCATCTTGATTTGGTGGTAGCAGATCAGCGTCGAGAAGCACAATGAGTCGTGTCCTGCTGTAGCGTCGATAATTTGATCAATGCGAGGGAGGAAGGGATCCTTTGGGCAAGCCTTATTAAGGTCTTTGAAATCAACACATAGGCGCCGAGTTTATCCTTCTTTGGTACCATCACCAGGTTTGCTAGCCGGTCCGGATGTTTTATATCTCGATGAATCCGGCTTCCGAGAAGTTTGGCTAGCTCCTCTCCCATGGCCATCTCTTGGGTTCGGAAAAGCGAAGAGCCTGTTTGGTGGCTTGAATCCTTTTAGGGTATTTAGGCTGTGCTCGGCCAGCCGGCGTGGGATTCTGGCATGTCGAAGGGTGCGAGCAAAAATGTCGATTTTCGTAGAAATTCTCGTAGTCTTGGCGTCTACATCAGGGTTTAATTGTGCCCCAATGGAGGCCGTCTTTGTAAGTCCGTTGGGTGGACTTGGAATTTGACTATTTCATCCGTTGGTTTAAAGAGGTGGACTTGGATCTTTTATCAAGTATCACATCGTCCCTGTTCACCGTGGGCGCATCGCGATGAGTTCCTCGACCACTAGGGCCGGATAGTGCCTCGAGGGCTAGTGCAGCTGTCTTGTTTTCGGTAGCGAGTGCTATGTTCGGATCACTAGCGAGGTGATGATTCCGTTAGGTCGGGCATTTTAAGCTTCATGTACCCATAATGGGGTATAGCTTGAAAAATTGTGAATGCCTCTCGCCCTAATAAAGAGTGATATCCGCTGCTGAATGGGGTCACTTGAAATGTGACCTCCTCGGACTGTAATTGTCCGTGAGCGAACACTCGTCTAGTGTGATTTTTCCTATGCAGCATGCTTCCGGCTAGGGATTATTCCTCTAAAGGTTGTGCTGCTTCACTCAATGCGGTTCGATCTATTTCCATTTTGAAGGTTTCCTCGTAGATGAGGTTTAGTCCGCTGCCGCCATCCATGAGTACCTTAGTAAAGCGGAAAGCCGTCCACTATTGGACTGAGGACCAATGCTCTTTGGTGCTCGGCTGTTGAATTGGGTTAAATCACGGCATTAAAGGTAATAGCCGTGTCATTCCATGGATTTATTGTTGCTACTTGGTAGACTTGGCAAGGTTCTTGGTGTTCGTTTCCGCATGTTATTTGATCGGAAGTCTCGAAGACTATTAATACCGTACTAGTGTTCTTTGGGCTGGGATTACGAGGCTAGAAGCTCTTAGCCACTTTTGGCCACTGCCGTAGTATCCAACATGCTCGAAGGCTATGAGTTGGGGTGGCGCCCTCGTGCTATGATTTTTGCGAGGGTCCGTTTAGCCAACCCTCGATCGGTTCCGTGCCCTTTAGGGGGTTTTGTTTTTGATGTTTAACCCGGTGCTTGGTGATGATGCACCCTTTTATTTTGGACTAGGGCTGTATTGGGGCGGATTATCCCAAAATTTACTATCGGTTTCAAGCACTCTCCATCGCACAGTACTTTTGTACTATGGTCACCAAGTCGACAAAGCGTGTAATTTATGACGACTTATGGCGTTTAGGATTCCCTTGTCCATGCAACTATTGCAGAAAAGTGAGATTCGTCCTCCTCTCGCGATCCTTTATCTGTCCATAACCGGGAGGAATCGGCCCGATAATGATGTCTTTGTTTCAGCGGGCTCTTGCGGTCGAGATAGATCGCTAATGTTTGGGTGGGCGGGTGGAACTAGATCCGGAACCCGTCAATTTAAGACTCGAGGGGCGAAGTTTCCAAACTTGGAAGTTTGGATTTTGAATGCTATCAATGAATCAACCCGCCGCTGACATTAAGTTCGAGGCTTGATCGACATCCGTCCCTCTGCGAGAATCCGGCATGGAGGGATCGGGAATCGGACGTAGCTAGTCCTTAAGATAGAAGAAGAATCGCCGTATTGCTCCTCTACCACAGCAACATGATGGGTAGCACAGGGAGAGTTGATCTCTCTCGGTCGGTTTAGGCCCGATCTGGTCATAGTCTGTGGCGACTCGAGGCGGATATGCGATCAAGAGCTTCGTTCTGGAGGAGAGCTCGATCGGATCTAACTGCTCGGCAAGTTCGAGTTAATGTGAAGATTGGTTTCGATGACCGTGAAGTCTTCGTCGGTAGCGGTGGCGAGCTGGCGATCATAAGAAAACCACCTAACGAAGAGTCGACCCGGTGGCCAAGGCTCCTTTGGCGATAATGTCGTCTTTAAAAGGCGGGATGAGGCATCCTTCATGGCGGCGACGACGGAGGAACTCTCAATGAAAGCACCAATGTCGGTGTCAAAACCGGCGGATCTCGGGTAGGGGTCCCGAGCTGTGCGTCTAAGCGGATGGTAACGAGGAGAGAAGGGACACGATGTTTTTTACCTAGGTTGGGCCCTCTCGATGGAGGTAATACCCTACTCTGCTTGATTAATAATGATGATATGGGTAGTACAAGAGTAGATCTACCACGAGATCGAAGAGGCTAAACCTAGAAGCTAGCCTATGGTATGATTGTTGATCCCTCTGGGACTAAAACCCTTGGTTTATATAGACACCAAATAGGGTTAGGGTTACCGAGTCGGTTACAATGGTTGGAAATCTACATATCTGTATCACCAAGCTTGCCTTCCACGCCAAGGAAAGTCCCTATCGGGACAGGGGCGAAGTCTTCAATCTTGTATCTTCATAGTCCAGAGTCCGGCCAAAGATGATAGTTAGGCTATCCGGACACCCCTAGTCGAGGACTCCCTCAAGGACTGCATTCACTTGTGGTGAAGCTGCTTGAAGATGCTTGAGAGGCTAGGGATTGAGCTCCGCCCGGGATGCAAGCGATTGCTTGTGGCTCACAAAGCCCCAGCCCCTCGTCTGATGATGGTCTTCATTTCTCCTTGTCTGCGGTGGCGGAGGAGGGGGCCTCGCGTTGCCTTGTGGGCGATCCTCGCGAGGCTGATCCCTCCAGCCTCCCTCGCTGAGGCGGGTCCCTCAACCTCCCTCATGAGGCTGATCCTGCCAGCGGTCCTCATGGTCGATCCGCCACCCTTAGCGAGGCCACAGTCTTCCAGCGTCCTGTGCTTCTTCCTCCTCCTCGGCCATAGCCTCGATCGCTGCGGTCGGGCGTCGACCAGTCGCCCTTCTCGCTTGACCCTGAGCTCTTGGCATTCGTTGGTGTTGTGGGTGTGGAGGTCGTGGTACCGCGATACCGGCTGCCCTTGGAAGACTCGGGCTGATCCTGCCTCGCTTGGTGTGCGGTTCTACATGACAGCAGCCCCCTGCGCTTCCGTCCTTGACCTTGGGCTTCTTCTCTATTAGGTCGGCGGCGGCAGCTCGAGGAGAAAGGCGTCCTTCCTCAGCCCTAAGCGCGCCAGTCGCCAAGTTGAACAGCTCGAGGATGTGCACATGTCTCCATGCATCGCCATGACTCCTCCTTCATCTTGGCGTCACGCACACCGTCGGAGAAGGCTGAGATGATGGCCTCCTCGGTCACCTTAGGAATCTTAAGGCGTGCGTTGTTGAAGCGCTGGATGTACTACTGCGGTCTCTCTCGGCTGCTGCTTGATCGCGGCGCATGTCGCTCCGGCGGGAGGCGGTCGCGAGTGCCTTGAAGTTAGCGATGAAGCGGGTGCGCATCTCGTCCCAGGAGGAGATCGTGCGAGAGCCAGGTTCGAGGAGGCAGTGCGAGCACCGTCCTTGGCGCCATGGGAAACTAGTTCGCCATGACCTTCTCGTCCCGTTAGCGGCTTGATGCCAGCTCGTGAAGCTGAAGGAACTCTGCGAGATCGGCCGTGCCATCGTGGCGTGGAGGCAGGTCGACTTGAACTTGCGGGCCATGTGATGCTGCGTGGCTTTCGGCGGTGAAAGCGCGGCAGCTGCGGTGGCCAGGAGGCCTTTGGTGAAGGAGGCTTGATCTTGCGGGTCCCTGCCTGGCTGCCGCTGGGAGCAGCAGAATCTAAGCGTCTTTGGAGCGGGGCGCTTGATCGTGTGGGCGGTGTAGGAGCACTCGGGCAGCTTCTTGTGGGCGAGGACCTCTTGGCAGCTCTGCTCTTGCTGCACTAGTGCCGGACGGAGTGGGTTCCGCCCAGGGGCCATGCGCCTTGGGGCCAAGGCGCCTTCTTGAGGGGGAGGCGGCTGAGGCGCCCCCGGAGCTTCATCGCCCGCACAAGGCGGGGCGCGGTGCAGCGAGAAGGGCGGCAGAGGAGCCTGTGGCGGCAGCGGTCGAGCCACTCCTCGTGGGCGTCGTCGGCCAGGGCAATGGCGCAGGAGCTCGTTTGCGCGATGGCGCGGCTCAAGCCTCCATGGGGCGGCGGGAGCGCGGGACCAGGAACCAGCTGGGGGCGGCGAAGGAGTAGCGGTGCGGCCGTCTCGCCTCACGGATGGATCTTTGGGGCGACACACCTGCTCATTCCCGCCCGGGCTGGTGGCGGCATTGGTGGCTGGCGGCGAGGAGCAGCGGAAGCGGTCGCCGGCAGAGGCTGTCTGGGCGGCGGCAGTAGCGAGCTGACCCGGCGCTCGGCACAGAGCTCGACAGCGTCGACATAGATCTGGCAAAAGAGCAGGGCAGCGGAAGGCGGATTCCGGCACACCCCTACCTGGCGCGCCAAATGTCGGATTTCGGGTTCCGGCAGACCATCTAGGTTTGAACTTTGGGGTGCGCGGAGATCACACCTCCAACCTACCTATGCCTTGTCGCCTCGCAAGTATCTAAACTACACAAAGAACAACACAAGGGACGAGAGGTTTATACTAGTTCGGGCCACCATTGTGGTGTAACACCCTACTCCAGTGTGTGGTGTGGTGGATTGCCTCAGGGGCTGATGATGAACAATACAAGGAAGAACAGCCTCGAGAGTCATTCTTGGCAGTGCGATGAACTGCTGGGGGAGTTCGATTGGCTTCTCTCTCTCTCTCTCTCTCTCTCTCTCTTGCCTATCTTTCCGGTCGATCAGGTCTCGATCTCCGATCCCTCTACCCTGTGGGTGGCTAGCTCTATTTATAGTGGGAGGCCCTGGGCCTCTTCCCAAATATTGAGCAGGAAGGGTGCCAACAATTGGCCATTTTGAAGGGGAACATCTAGTACACTTATCCTGACTAAACTCGGTCCTCGCCTGCCAAAGACTCTGAGGGTGACGCCGTCTTGGGCTCCATGGTGACCTCCTTCCTGCCGTTCTGCTGGTTTTGGTCTTGTTGCACCGAAATGGTTGCCTTTGCTTGATGCTCTCGTCCTGCGCTTGCCTCATTTGCACCAAAGGGGAAATGAGGACACTGCGTGGGCTGGCACCAGCCTGGCGCCTTCTGTCGTCATGGCTTGCGTCATGGGCACCTCATGAGGTACCCCGCCTTGATCTCTCCGCCTCCTCGTGAGCCAGCCTGGCGAGGCCGTGCTGAGAAGCTTCTGTCATCCGCCCAGCAATCTCAGCCCTCAGCGAGGGTATTGAGCTTGTGTTGATGAAGATGGGCGTCTTGGGCCACCCCTTGAAACCACACGCGGGCGCGAGCGAGGCAAGTCTGGGTACCCTCGTACCCAGAACACCGACATTTACGAACCACAGTTGAATCTTTAGCATGATCCTTTATTCTAACAAGGAAAGGTGGTTTCTCAACATAAGAAGTAGGAATAACAGGATCATTATAAGTAATAGTCTTTTCTTCAACTTTAGTAGGTGCAGCTACTTTTACTTCTATGGGAGGATGATATTTAAACCACTTATCATTGGGGAGATCAACATAAGTAGCAAAATATTCACAGAAAGAAGCTACTATCTCAGAGTCAAGTCCATATTCAGTGCTAAATTTACGGAAAATATCAGTATCCATAAAAGACTTAACACAATCAAACTTAGGTGTCATACCTGACTCCTTACCTTCGTCGAGATCCCGATCTTCAGAGTTGCGTTTAATTCTATCCAATAAATTCCATCTGAATGCAATAGTCTTCATCATAAAAGAGCCAACACAAGAAGTATCGAGCATGGTGCGATTGTTTTCGAAAAGCCGAGCATAAATTTTTTGAAGAATTATTTCTCTTGAGAGCTCATGATTGGGGCATGGATATAACATTGATTTAAGCCTCCCCCAAGATTGAGCGATGCTTTCTCCTTCACGAGGCCAAAAATTATATATATAATTGCGATCACGATGAACAAGATGCATAGGATAATACTTCTGATGAAATTCCAATTTCATTCGTTTATAGTTCCATGATCCTGTGTCATCGCATAGCCTATACCATGTCGATGCATCTCCCTTCAAAGATAAATGGAAGACCTTCTTATTAACAACATCATTGGGTATACCTCCAAGCTTAAATAATCCACAAACTTCATCCACATATATTAGGTGCTCATCAGGATGCTTTGTTTCATCTCCTACAAAAGGATTATCTAGCAGTTTTCTAACATACCGAAGGAACTTCAAAGGAACATTTTCATTTTCAGTAGGTTCGATGGGTTGAGGAGCAATTCTTTGCTCTCTGGTGAGTGAAGATACCCCGAACAAGCCCCTCGAGAGGATTACTTTCCATAGTAACAAGTGATGATAAATTTCAGCATACTATATAAATTTTCCTTACCAAATTCCACCTACCAAAGCGCTTCACTCCCGGCAACGGCGCCGGAAAAAGAGTCTTGATGACCCACAAGTATAGGGGATCTATCGTAGTCCTTTCAATAAGTAAGAGTGTCGAACCCAATGAGGAGCAGAAGGAAATGATAAGCGGTTTTCAGCAAGGTATTCTCTGCAAGTACTGAAATAAGTGTAACAGATAGTTTTGTGATAGGATAATTTGTAACGAGCAACAAGTAACAAAAGTAAATAAAGTGCAGCAAGGTGGCCCAATCCTTTTTGTAGAAAGGACAAGCTTGGACAAACTCTTATATGGAGAAAAGCGCTCCCGGGGACACATGGGAATTATCGTCAAGCTAGTTTTCATCACGTTCATATGATTCGCGTTTGGTACTTTGATAATTTGATATGTGGGTGGACCGGTGCTTGGGTGCTGTTCTTACTTGAACAAGCATCCCACTTATGATTAACCTCTATTGCAAGCATCCGCAACTACAACAAAAGTATTAAGGTAAACCTAACCATAGCATGAAACATATGGATCCAAGTCAACCCCTTACGAAGTAACGCATAAACTAGGGTTTAAGCTTACATCACTCTAGCAACCCATCATCTACTTATTACTTCCCAATGCCTTCCTCTAGGCCCAAATAATGGTGAAGTGTTATGTAGTCGACGTTCACATAACACCACTAGAGGCTAGACAACATACATCTCATCAAAATATCGAGCGAATACCAAATTCACATGACTACTAATAGCAAGACTTCTCCCATGTCCTCAGGAACAAACGTAACTACTCACAAAGCATATTCATGTTCATAATCAGAGGGGTATTAATATGCATACAGGATCTGAACATATTTTCTTCCACAAATAAGTCAACTAGCATCAACTACAAGGAGTAATCAACACTACTAGCAACCTACTAGTACCAATCCCGGACTTGGAGACAAGAATTGGATACAAGAGATGAACTAGGGTTTTGAGAGGAGATGGTGCTGGTGAAGATGTTGATGGAGATTGCCCTCTCCGATGAGAGGGCGTTGGTGATAGCGATGGCGATGATTTCCCCCTCCGGGAGAAGTGTCCCAGTGAACAGCTCTGCGGAGCCCTAGATTGGTTCCACCAAGGTTCAGCGTCGTGGCGGTAGTCTCGTCGAAAGGATGCTTATTGTTTTTCCATGACGAAAGACCTCATATAGTAGAAGATGGCCATCGGATAGCCAACAGGGGCCCACAGGAGGCGGCATACAGGGGTGAGGCGCGCCCCCACCCTCATGGCGGTGGGTCCCCTCTGGTGTACTTCTTCGCTCAATATTTTTATTATTTCCAAAAATGACTTTCGTGGAGTTCGGGACTTACGGGTTGTGAGAATAGGTCTCTAATATTTGCTCCTTTTCAGCGAGAATTCCAGCTGCCGGCATTCTCCTCCTTATGTAAACCTTGTAAAATAAGAGAGAATAGGCATGAGTATTGTGACATAACATGTAGTAACAGCCCATAATGCAATAAATATCGATATAAAAGCATGATGCAAAATGGACGTATCACTGAACCCCCCGTACTATGGAAGTCGCCATTACTTCGACTATCGATAATCCGGACTGAGTGAGCGTCCTTATCTTGCTCATGAGTTGACGAACTTCCGCACTATCTTCCTCCTTGAGGCTCGAGGCGCCCGGTGTGGCGTTTCTTCAAAGGCAGCTTGTGAACTCGAGAAGACCCCTCGAACTGGAGTGCGGAAGTGCGACGTCCTCAATATAGAACCATTCGGAAGGCCACTCTTCGGATGCCTTCTTTGGTGTGCCGGATAGGTATCCGGTCTCGGCGATGCACCATATTTCGGCTCCGCCCACTTCAAATATTGATCCCTCGTGATTACGCGGGACGAGGCAGAATAGCCGTCTCCACAATTCAAAATGGGCCTCACAACCCAGGAATAGCTCACAAAGAGTGACGTAACCCGCGATGTGCAAGATGGATGTCGGAGTGAAGTTGTGCAGTTGGAGGCCATAGTACTCCAGAAGCCCTCTAAGGAACCGATGAATTGGAAACGCGACGCCTCTTAGCAGGTAGGGGACAAAGCACACTCATTCCCCCTCAGATGGATTGGGGAAATTCTCCGCCTGGGCCTCACCATTGAAGGAGGTCAACCCCGCTCGAACAGGGACTAGATCTGCAGGAGGAAGAAATCCCTGTGTTTGCAGCTTCTCCAGCTGACCGTGGGATACGGAGCACTTCTCCCACTCGCCTTTTTCTGGGCTGCAGGGATGGGAGGAGGAGCTGGGAGCTCTAGCCATGTCGGAGTGGTCTTTACTAGCAATCTCTGAGGATTTTTCCGCGTGGTGCCGAATGGATATGAGATCCAATCTCTTTAAATAGACACTCTTTCTCGCATGGCCGGGGTGTTATGTGCAAAAATACCCTTGCCTCTCGCATTCGCTTGACACATGGAAGCTGAAGTTGTTGATACACAGAAGCCGAGGGGTACAACATTAAATGGAAGGCCGGATACATCACTTTGAAGTCATCAGATGAGGAACCCGCCTTGCAATGCCGAAGACAATCTGCGCGGCGGACACCTCGTCATTGAAGTCTCCTTCGGGGGCTACTGAGGGAGTCCTGCACTAAGGGGCCCTTGGGCGTCCGGCCTATTAGCCATGGGCCGGACTGATGGGCTGTGAAGATACAAAGACCGAAGAATCCACCCGTGTCCGGATGGGACTCTCCTTGGCGTGGAAGGCAAGCTCGGCGATCGAGTATGAAGATTCCTTTCTCTACAAACCGACCTTATGTAACCCTAGATCCCCCCGGTGTCTATATAAACCGGAGGGCTAGGTCTGTAGAGGCCAATACTCATAGCCATAGTCATACAGGCTAGACTTCTAGGGTTTTAGCCATTACGATCTCGTGGTAGATCAACTCTTATAATACTCATATTCATCAAGATCAATCAAGAGGGAAGTAGGGTATTACCTCCATAGAGAGGGCCCGGACCTGGGTAAGCATTGTGTCCCCCGTCTCCTGTTACCACCGACCTTAGACGCACAGTTCGGGACCCCCTACCCGAGATCCACCGGTTTTAACA
The DNA here is from genome assembly GCA_021605205.1 of Aegilops longissima. Classification (NCBI taxonomy): domain Eukaryota; kingdom Viridiplantae; phylum Streptophyta; class Magnoliopsida; order Poales; family Poaceae; genus Aegilops; species Aegilops longissima. The sequence goes on along the minus strand of CM038677.1, from coordinate 669,235,609 downwards.
CCGACACGCGCCCCCTCCCCTAGTCCTATCCGGACTCCCCATGGGGGGGCGCCACCTCCTCGTGGCCTACCCTCTCTCTCTCCCCTAAGGCCCAGGATGGCCCATTACTTCCCCGGGGGGTTCCGGTAACCCCTCTGGCACTTTGTTTTTACCCGGTACCTCTCAGAACTCTTCTGGTGTCCGAATAACATCGTCCAATATATCATTCTTTATGTCTCGACCATTTCTAGACTCCTCGTCATGTCCGTGATCTCATCCGGGATGCCGAACAACATTCGGTCATCAAAACACATAACTCATATAATACAAAATAGTCATTGGACGTTAAGCGTGTGGACCCTACGGGTTCGAGAACTATATAGACATGACCGAGACACCTCTCCGGTCAATAACCAATAGCGGAACCTGGATGCTCATATTGGCTCCTACATATTCTACGAAGATCTTTATCGGTCAAATCGCATAACAACATACGTTATTCCCTTTGTCATTGGTATGTTACTTGTCCGAGATTTTATCGTTGGTATCTTCATGTTGGGGAACATAGTAATTTCAAAAAAAATCCTACGCACACGCAAGATCATGGTGATGCATAGAAACGAGAGGGGAGAGTGTTGTCCACGGACCCTCGTAGACCGACAGCGGAAGCGTTATAACAACGCGGTTGATGTAGTCGTACGTCTTCACGGCCCGACCGATCAAGCACCGAAACTACGACACCTCCGAGTTTTAGCACACATACAGCTCGATGACGATCCCTGGACTTCGATCCAGCAAAGTGTCGGGGATGAGTTCCATTAGCACGACGGCGTGGTGACGATCTTGATGTTCTACCGTCGCAGGGCTTCGCCTAAGCACCGCTACAATATTATCAAGGAGAACTGTGGTGGAGAGGGGCACCGCACACGGCTAAGAGATCTCAATGATCAATTGTTGTGTCTCTAGGGTGCCCCCCTGCCCCCGTATATAAAGGAGCAAGGGGGAGGTGCGGCCGGCTAGGAGGAGGCGCGCCAGGAGGAGTCCTACTCCCGCCGGGAGTAGGACTCCCTCCCTTCCTTGTTGGAGTAGGAGAGGAGAGGGAAGGAGAGAGGGGAAAGGAAAGGCGCGCCTTGTCAGTCGTGCTTGGGGGAGGGTGCGCGGCTGCCACTTGGCCGCCTCTCCTCTTCCTCCTCTTGGGCCCATGAGGCCCATTAACCTCGGGGGGGTTCCGGTAACCCCCCGGTACTCCGGTATATATCCGATAACTCCCGGAACCATTCCAGTGTTTGAATATAGTTGTCCAATATATCAATTTTCATGTCTCGACCATTTCGACACTGCTCATTATGTCCGTAATCACATCCGGGACACCGAACAAACTTCGGTACATCAAAAACTATAAACTCATAATAAAACTGTCATCGTAACGTTAAGCGTGCGGAGCCTACGGGTTCGAGAACAATGTAGACATGACCTAGAACTGTTTCCGGTCAATAACCAATAGCGGAACCTGGATGCTCATATTGGCTCCTACATATTCTACGAAGATCTTTATCGGTCAAACCGCATAACAGCATACGTTGTTCCCTTTGTCATTGGTATGTTACTTGCCCGAGATTCGATCGTCGGTATCCAATACCTAGTTCAATCTCGTTACCGGCAAGTCTCTTTACTCGTTACGTAATGCACCATTCCGTAACTAACTCATTAGCTACATTGCTTGTCGGGCTTATAGTGATGTGCATTACTGAGAGGGCCCAGAGATACCTCTCCGACAATCGGAGTGACAAAACCTAATCTCGAAATACACCAACTCAACATGTACCTTTGGAGACACCTGTTGAGGGAGTCCCGGACTAGGGGGTGTCCGGATAGCCGGACTATCGTCACGGCCGGACTCCAAGACTATGAAGATACAAGATTGAAGACTTCGTCCCGTGTCCGGATGGGACTTTCCTTGGCGTGGAAGGCAAGCTTGGCGTCTGGATATGTAGATCTCCTACCATTGTAACCGACTACGTGTAACTTTAACCTATCCGGTGTCTATATAAACGGAGGGTTTTAATCCGTGGGGACGAACAACAATCATACCATAGGCTAGCTTCTAGGGTTTAGCCTCCTTGATCTCGTGGTAGATCTACTCTTGTACTACCCATATCATGAATATTAATCAAGCAGGAGTAGGGTATTACCTCCATCGAGAGGGCTGAACCTGGTAAAAACATCGTGCCCTTGTCTCCTGTTACCATCCGCCTAGGCGCTACAGTTCGGGACCCCTACCGAGATCCGCGGTTTGACACCGACATTGGTGCTTTCATTGAGAGTTCCTCGTGTGTCGCCACCGATAGGCCCGATGGCTCCTTGATCATAAACAACAACGCAGTCGAGGTCGACTTTTCTCCCGGACAGATCTTCGTATTGGCGGCTTTGCACTGCGGGTCAATTAAGCAGCCGTCTGGAGCAGATCGAAGCTTCGCCCCTGGCCATCAGGTCAGATTTGGAAGTTTAAACTATCGGCCGATATCGCGGAGACTTGATCTTGATGGATTGAGCCGTAATAGCGCGCCGCCTTTGTCTCGATGGGCATGATCTAGCTACGCAGCGAGCGGTGCCCTAGAGGCCGCACCAACATCCGCTCCGACCCTTAATCCGGGCGGATTCCCCGATCGAGGGCGAGTGGTTGGACACGCCTCGGGGCTACAATCTCTCTGGCGATTGAGCGAACTCCATCCTGTCGCTGCGAAGACCTCGACTCGAGGTGCGGACTCCTCTCCGGACTCCAACCCTCAGCGCCCTTGCCAATCGAATCCGATTGGGCGCCCGTTATGGAGTTCACGGCCGCGGACATCTTTCAGCACTCGCCCTTTGGCGACATTCTGAATTTGCTAAAGTCTCTCTCTTTATCCGGAGAGCCCTGGCCGGACTACGGTCAGGAAGGTTGAGATGCGGACGACGAAGAAATTCAACGCCCACCCACCACCCACCGTAGCGGTAGCCGAAAGCTTACGGCGTGCTCGATTTTGAATCCTAAGGCATCGAGGGTATGGACGATGATGTAGGAGACAACAATGAACCAGCACTTTTGTAGGATCTTTGGACAACCACCTCATCTCATGATGTATACATGGTGGATACACCTAAAGGAAATGAAGGCGAGGAACAACGGGGCGCTATGAAGGATAAATCCCTCGGCAGTCAAAGCGGCAGCGTAAGCGCCGAACAAAATCCCGCCTCAACAAAGACCTAGCCATAGAGCAGGGCGAACCGGTGGACAACGAACAAGCTATCGAGCAATCATCCGAACAAGACAACTAGGATAAACAATCTGTCCACGGCGAAGACAAAAATCCGGACGATCTCACGCCGGACAAACTATTGGAGCAAAATGACCTCCAGAAAAGGCTCGTCGCCACTGCGTGTAGCCTGAAAAAGCAAAAGCGGAAGACGCACTCAGGATCAGATGGAGCAAAATATTCAGCACCGCAGACAAGTACAGCGACAGTCACCGAACTAAGAGCTACCCGAAAAGAAAGCTACTGCCCGAATTTGACGAGGAGGCCTTAGAGCCCCCACAATTAAAAAGTAAGAAGGCCACCGGTCGGATGGGCGACCCACGGCAAAAAGAGAGCGGTGAATGGCGCCGCACAAAAGCCAATATCACGATCCGCATAAGGATTCACATCGAAGGATGTGATTAGGTCCATCTATGGGCCAAGAAAGCAGGCTCGTCAAAGCAGCATAACACGCCCAAATTCAAAGATCACGGCACACCCAAATAGGGCGCCGCATACCCCTATGTTTTACCGATGAGGTCTTTGGATCATGAATTTACAGCGGATTCAAACCCGTAAACATAGAGGCATCTGACGGAACAACAGACCACAGGTGCGGATTGAGGATTACATCCTCCACATACACATGGCTAGAGGAGATGATCTCACGCCATAAAATACTTACCCTTAAACTCAAAGGGCCAGCTCGGCATTGGCCTAAAAGCCTCCCGAAAATACCATTGGAAGCTGGGAAGAGCTCGAGGATGCATTTGGGCAAATTTTGGGGACTTATGTCCGCCCTCCGGATGTAGGCGATCTAAGTCACATAACTCAACAGCACGGAGAGTCAGCCGGAAATGCAGGAACAGGTTCCTTACTAAAAGAACCGAATAGTCGATTGTCTGGACGCCTTGAAGCCTTAGCAGCATTCAAACACAACGTCGAGGCGAATGGCTCATGGACACCTCGGCCAAGAAAAGCCAAGAACAATGGCCGCATTAACAAGCCTCATGACCCGCTTTTGCGCGGAGAGGATAGCTGGCTAGCAAGATGCAGCACCAGGGACCCAAGTACATCGAAATCAGGGATGGAAATGGAAACCACGGCGCAACAAGGACCGGCGCGGATTAAAAGGAACAGTCCAAAAACACGGCGGTCACGCGCGGATTCAAAAGCTCCCGACAGAACAACAAAAACTGCCCCTTAAGGACAATGGCGATGAGCTATCAACTTCAACAAAATCTTGGACAAGATATGTCAAATCCACAGTACTCAGGAGGCACGCAAACCATACCCACGAAATTGTTGGGTCTTCAAACAGTCCGCGGACTCAACGCCCGAACACAAGGGCTCGACACACCAAGTGAGGATGATGGCGAGCACCACAAGCGAGCCCGGAAAACAAAAGAATTTCCCACAAGTGGTCAAAACAGTAAACTCACTTCATGTGATCAAAAACAGAGCGGCGCCCACTAAAAGGCGCACCGCACACTGGTCGTCAAAGCCAATCACATTCGACCATCAGGACTACTCCGAAAATATCTGGAACGCATGATGGACTGCCTTGATATTGGATCCTATAATTGACGGATTCCAATTTACACAAGTCCTCATGGATGGCGGCAGTGACATAAACATTGACACAATCCGCATGATGGGGATAGACCCAACCAACATTCGCCGTAGCAACACCTCCTTTAAAGGAGTAATGCCAGGCCCATATGCCCATTGTACGGGCTCCATACTGCTAGAAGTTGTGTTCGGTTCATCCGACAACTTCCGTCGTGAAAGGTTAATCTTCCATGTCGCCCCGTTCAAAAGTAGCCATCAAGCACTATTGGGACGCGAAGCTTTCACCCGCTTTAACGCAATACCGCATTACGCATCTCTAACACTTAAAATGCCCGGTCCACGCGGCATCATCTTGTTAAAAGGAAGTATTAAGTGTTACTCGAGCACGGAAGAATGGGAGACTGCCTTGACAGCCCCACTCCTATCCGGCTCCGCTAGGAAAAGAGCCTGAATTGGTCATTTAAACCCCGGACACGGTTAGACGAGTCCGGCGCCTACTAGCGGCATACCCCACACAAGGGGCTGCACGCATATATCATAAGAGACACTAAAGCTCAATTTTATTCACTCCTTGATTTGTACTCTGTTTATTTAATATACAGTACATCTTTTGCACGATCCTTTTCTTTTTAAAACTAAGTTCCTCTCTTTTACAGACGAACGACGTGCTACACCCGTCGAGGATACGGCACAACGGAGACACTGGCGCAGAGCGTGCGGTAGGGACCTGTTGCAAGGATTCTTTTGATTAAGACCTGCGTAAACCTTTTTCTTGTCTCTTGTTGATATACATCCCGGTTCCTTACTATAACCGAGGAGGAGGCTGGCGTTTTGGCATTGGCCGCACAGAATTTTTGCACGCACGGACACCGGGGCTTATGGCATTATTCTGCCCATTTTCATAAAGACCGAATACCTTAGGGAGTATTGGCGTCTCGAGATTAGGCCTTATATGCATCAGCTCGAATCATGTCTTTGGTCAAATGTTGGGTTGCCCGGCTCCTGTGTTTTGCTGCCTTCGTCCGTTTACACGGCTAACGCGGCACCGGAGAACTCTGCGATTGTGCCCGGTTCGGTGGCGAGCACCTCGATGAAAGCGGAAACTTGTCATGATATAGCGAGAGACTGGTCAACCACTCGATGACTCTTTGGTATGTTTAGGATTCCTCCGCATTAACGAAGGACGGTTTTCGGTCGAGCACATCGCACCCAGATTCGGGAGAGTGCGGTGCCCCGTGGGCTATATAGTAGCCCCACCCTCGAACTCCTATGGCTAAGTGAAAGTGATAAAGCATTATAGTCCGGTTGCCTGGTTTGCTACGCTATCACCTCCTTAACAGGACCAAGGCGTTGGATTAAGTGTGAAAAAGCGCTTTCTTTGCAAACACCCCGCACTATGTGCGTGGGGGCTGAAGCCAAGGACTGCCATCTTTCAAAGTTATATATACATATACATAAACGGCCGCATGAGGGAGTAGTTTACTACTTGAACGCACAAGTATAAAAGCTCTTATATTATATTGAAACATTGCTTTCACAAATCATACATGTCATTTAAACATAATATCCTTGAGCCTGCGTCTCTATTAAGCAAGCGCCCGGCAGACTTCTTCAAAGTAGTGCTCGGCGGTACTCGGCTTCATGTCGAATCTTGGGATGCAGCGTCGGTGGCCTTCATCTCGCCCGGTATGTCTTGACACGGGCGAGCCATCAGCGCTCCTCAATACACGCGATCGCTTCATTGCGTCGTCTGGCGGTACCGCACCAAGGAACTGCTGCACTAAACCAAAATAGCTCTTCGGCTAGGGTCCGCCCGGCCATAAGTGAGTCAAGACATGCTTCATGGCAAATCCGGACAATTGATTCAGCTCGGCCCATTCGGCCAACCGATCGGTCAGCGGCAGAGGTCGCTCCGGACTATGGAATTGTGACCAATATAGCTCTTCCTACAGGCCCTTACGGCCCGGAAGTGCTCAAACGCATCCGCAGCGCTCGCCGCCAAGTCCAGATAAGCATCCTCCAAACTCCACAACTTATCCAACTGAGCATACTTTGGATCCGTATACTTCCTCCGCAGCAGAAACGGTTTCCCAGCCGCAATTGCCCCGGCCTGACTCAGCTCCTCCTTGGCAGCTCTCAAAGCCGACTGGGCATTATTGGATTTGGCGGCGGCCTTTCTCAGGCCCTCTTGTTCCACTTGACGTTCTTCTTCAAGAACCTCGCAGCGATCGATAGTATTCCTCAATTTCTGGCCATATCGGCCATTTCCTCCTTGCTTCGGTAGTGAGCAGCCCGTTCGGCTTCTAGCTCTTCGGCCGCCTTCAAGGCGGTCGCATTACTATTTCTGGCTTGCTCTTTCGCTCGGGCGAGCTCCGCTCGCAGCTCCTCCACTGCAGCGGCACCATCTGCATTAAGCATACAAATAGTGAGACATGGGCGTTAGGCTCCCTTACTAGTTGTCCGCATAGAAGTCGCATACCTTGTGACTCGTCAAACCGTTTATTGACCAGCATGATGTCTGCATCCGCCTCATCAAGTTGCCGCTTTAGTTCGGCATATTCATCAGTCCGGCTGGCCTCCGGACGCCCCGCCACCTGTTTAGGAGCGGCGATATGTTATAACTGAGAATTTGATCCTCGGCATGTTGTCAATTTTGCCAACATACCGAGTCTCAGGGGCTACTATCTATACAGGCCGCATTTTATATGTATAACTGTCAGAAGGTACATTATTTTTTGCGTACCTCAAACCCCGCCGATAAGCTTCGGCGGCCGTGCAAACCGCTCTCCGCGGATGCAATTCTTTCAATCACCGTACCCATTAGAGCACGGTGATCTTACGAATAACCGCTTCGCCCGAGCAGATCCTTCAGCTCCTCCGACCGCACACCACTTGGTGCGGACCTTCCGCCCCGCCGGACTTGGGGAACCCTCCTCGGCGACACCTCGGGTCGTCCGCTTCTATGAGGGTGCGACAGGTGGGCGTTAAGCTCTCCATCATCTCCGGAAGAAGATCCCCGAAGGCGAGCTCTGCTGAGAAGGGCTGAGGTCCGAACTACAAGGTACAATTTCGGTTATCTTCATAAATAAATACATGGATGTTCCTTATTTACAAGACCCCTTCCTTTTTACTTACGGCTCGCTGGAGGGCTGATCCCCTTGGGGAAATAGTGCGGCTGGGTTACTCCCCGGCGCCGGACTCTTTGACGAAGATTCCCTTCCCCTCTTTGAGGCCTTGACCTCCGGATCTTCCGAAGCAGTCCTCTTCTCTCCTCGAAAGACGGGACTTTTAATCCCTCTTTCCTTGATAGCCTCCTTCGTAGAGGAAGTTGCTTCCCCGCTCCCCCCTTCACCTTCTTCAAAAGGCGCGACCTTCGACATCTTGGTCAGCATGGGATCCGGCGTGGTCTCTGGGAGGGAACCGGACACCTTATTAACTTTGCCTTGGCTATCCACTCATGTTCAAGAAACGGCTCCTTTAAAGGGCATATATATATAATAAATGAATGAATAGCTTGTACAGTTACAGGACTACTTACTTGAGTATCTGGGCGATTGCAGCTTAGTCCTGCGTCCTCGGTCAAGTCCAGACACTTCTCTTGTGATCCGAAGAACAGTTTATACATCTCCACGGGCGTCCTGCCCATAAAATTTTGGAGAGCTCGTGGTCCCTCGGTTGAATTCCCACAGGCGGAGGCGGCGTTTGAGGGCTGAAGGCGCGGATCACCATAACCTGCGCCACCGCAACCAGATTGATCCCTCTTTCTGGAGGTCTCAATCACGCCCTGCAGCAAGGGGCGTCCTTGGGCGGCCCCAGTCGAGCCTTGTTGACCCATGATACCAGCCGATGTGGTGGACCTGGCGGAAGGCAGGGGCGCCGCCCATTTGGTGCCCCAGGAGCGGTGATATAAAACCACTCCCGTTGCCACAAACCAAGCTCCTCTTGAAAAGAGCCCTCGAGCAGCGGAGCATCAGCACATTTGCTTATGACCGCCCCCGCTTTCTGCTTGTTGCCCCTCAATCATCTTTGGCTCCACCTTGAAGGTCTTGAGCCACAATCCAAAGTGGGGGTAATATGGAGGAAGGCCTCACATACGACAATGAATGACGAGATATGGAGGATGGACTCAGTTCAAGTCATGGAAATCAAGCCCATAATAAAACATGAGCCCCCGCACAAAGGGATCCGTCGGGAAGCCTAAACCCCGACGGAAGTGAGACACGAACACCACGTTCTAGCCGGGCTCGGGAGTGGGAATGACCTGCCCTGGAGCAGGCAGCCTATGCCAGATCTCGCCGGTTAGATACCTAGCGTCTCGTAGCTTTAGCACATCTTCTTCTGTGACGGAGGAAGACATCCATCGGCCGTGCTGGTCGGAGCCAGACATCGTCGAAGGTCCGAAGCGCCTAAATCTGAAGCTTTGGGTGTTGGAACTCAAAGCGCGGGGCGAACTCGATGGAGGGTGTAAAAAGAGGAGGGCCTTGGTCTCATTATAAAGAGGTTGAATACCAAGAGCCCACCCCATGGTCGATTAGGACTCGCCGATAGAGGCGTGCCAGCGAACGCAGTTGGGTTACCCATGTTCGTATTGATGAGAATCCCGGAATAAGGGGGGCACGATCTATGCTTTGATGAGACGTGCCAAGGAAACCGCCTCGCTAAACACGCTAAGGTGAAACGGTAAAAAAACGATTCATATAAAGGCCTGGCCGTGGTGTGATGTCACGCCGCGGAATACGTCAGCAGATCTGTGCGAAAGTTATTCTCTCTACGGTGGAATGTGGAACTTGTTTTGCAGAGCCGGACACTATCCTTGTGTTCATGACCTTCTATGAAGTATACGGAGGAGGAACCCGCCTCGCAATGCGAAGACAATCAACGCTACCGGACTCATCGTCATTGAAGCCTGGTTCGAGGGCTCTTGAGGAGTCCGGACTAGGGGGTGTCCGGATAGCCGGACTATCGTCACGGCCTTACTCCAAGACTATGAAGATACAAGATTGAAGACTTCGTCCCGTGTCCGGATGGGACTTTCCTTAGCGTGGAAGGCAAGCTTGGCGATACGGATATGTAGATCTCCTACCATTGTAACCGACTCTGTGTAACCCTAACCTATCTGGTGTCTATATAAACAGGATGGTTTTAGTCCGTAGGACGAACAACAATCATACCATAGGCTAGCTTCTAGGGTTTAGCCTCCTTGATCTCGTGGTAGATCTACTCTTGTACTACCCATATCATCAATATTAATCAAGCAGGAGTAGGGTATTACCTCCATCGATAGGGCCCGAACCTGGGTAAAAACATCGTGCCCCTTGTCTCCTGTTACCATCCGCCTAGACGCACAGTTCGGGACCCCCTACCCGAGATCCGCCGGTTTTGACACCGACACCTGTAGAGCTCCTTTATAATCACCCAGTTACGTTGTGACGTTTGGTAGCACACAAAGTGTTCCTCCGGTAAACGGGAGTTGCATAATCTCATAGTTGTAGGAACATGTATAAGTCATGAAGAAAGCAATAGCAACATACTAAACGATCAAGTGCTAAGCTAACGGAATGGGTCATGTCAATCACATCATTCTCCTAATGATGTGATCTCGTTAATCAAATGACAACACATGTCTATGGTTAGGAAACATAACCATCTTTGATTAATGAGCTAGTCAAGTAGAGGCATACTAGTGACTTTAAGTTTTTCTATGTATTCACACATGTATCATGTTTCCGGTTAATACAATTATAGCATGAATAATATACATTTATAATGATATGAGGAAATAAATAATAACTTTATTATTGCCTCTAGGGCATATTTCACTCAGTCTCCCACTTGCACTAGAGTCAATAATCTAGATTACACAGTAATGATTCTAACACCCATGGAGTCTTGGTGCTGATCATGTTTTGCTCGTGGAAGAGGCTTAGTCAACGGGTCCGCAACATTCAGATCCGTATGTATCTTGAAAATCTCTATGTCTCCCACGGACTTGGTCCGGATGGAATTGAAGCGTCTCTTGATGTGCTTGGTCCTCTTGTGAAATCTGGATTCCTTTGCCAAGGCAATTGCACCGATATTGTCACAGAAGATCTTCATTGGTCCCGATGCACTAGGTATGACACCTAGATCGGTAATGAACTCTTTCATCCAGACTCCTTCATTTGCTGCTTCCGAAGCAACTATGTACTCCGCTTCGCATGTAGATCCCGCCACGACGCTTTGTTTAGAACTACACCAACTGACAGCTCCACCGTTCAATATAAACACGTATCCGGTTTGCGATTTAGAATCGTCCGGATCGGTGTCAAAGCTTGCATCGACGTAACAATTTACGACTAGCTCTTTGTCACCTCCATAAACGAGAAACATATCCTTAGTCCTTTTCAGGTATTTCAGGATATTCTTGACCGCTCTCCAGTGATCCACTCCTGGATTACTTTGGTACCTCCCTGCCAAGCTTATCGCTAAGCACACGTCAGGTCTGGTACACAGCATTGCATACATGACAGAGCCTATGGCTGAAGCATAGGGAACATCTTTCTTCTGCTGTGGTCGGGCATTAAGTCTGACTCAACTTCACACCTTGTAATACAGGCAAGAACCCTTTCTTTGCCTGATCCATTTTGAACTTCTTCAAAACTTTATCAAGGTATGTGCTTTGTGAAAGTCCAATTAAGCATCTTGATCTATCTCTATAGATCTTGATGCCCAATATGTAAGCAGCTTCACCGAGGTATTTCATTGAAAAACTTTTATTCAAGTATCCCTTTATGCCATCCAGAAATTCTATATCATTTCCAATTAACAATATGTCATCTACATATAATATCAGAAATGCTACAGAGCTCACACTCACTTTCTTGTAAATACAGGCTTCTCTAAAAGTCTGTATAAAACCATATGCTTTGATCACACTATCAAAGCGTTTATTCCAACTCCGAGAGGCTTGCACCAGTGCATAAATGGATCGCTGGAGCTTGCACACTTTGTTAGCACCTTTTGGATCGACAAAACCTTCCGGTTGCATCATATACAACTCTTCTTCCAGAAATCCATTCAAGAATGTAGTTTTGACATCCATTTGCCAAATTTCATAATCATAAAATGCGGCAATTGCTAACATGATTCGGACAGACTTAAGAATCGCTACGGGTGAGAAAGTCTCATCGTAGTCAACCCCTTGAACTTGTCGAAAACCTTTCGCAACAAGTAGAGCTTTGTAGACACTTACATTACCATCAGCGTCAGTCTTCTTCTTGAAGATCCATTTATTTTCTATGGCTTGCCGATCATCGGGCAAGTCAACAAAAGTCCATATTTTTTTCTCATACATGGATCCCATCTCAGATTTCATGGCCTCAAGCCATTTTGCAGAATCTGGGCTCATCATCGCTTCCTCATAGTTCGTGGGTTCGCCATGGTCAAGTAACATGACTTCCAAAATAGGGTTACCGTACCACTCTGGTGCGGATCTTACTCTAGTAGACCTACGAAGTTCGGTAGTAACTTGATCTGAAGTTTCATGATCAGTATCATTAGCTTCCTCACTGATTGGTGCAGTTGTCACAGGAACCGGTTCTTGTGATGAACTACTTTCCAATAAGGGAGCAGGTACAGTTACCTCATCAAGTTCTACTTTCCTCCCACTCACTTCTTCCGAGAGAAACTCCTTCTCTAGAAAGGATCCGAATTTAGCAACAAATATCTTGCCCTCAGATCTGTGATAGAAGGTGTACCCAATAGTCTCTTTTGGGTATCCTAGGAAGACACATTTCTCCGATTTGGGTTCGAGCTTATCTGGTTGAAGTTTCTTCACATAAGCATCGCAGCCCCAAACTTTAAGAAATGACAACTTTGGTTTCTTGCCAAACCATAGTTCATAAGGCGTCATCTCAGCATTTTGATGGTGCCCTATTTAACGTGAATCGGCCGTCTCTAAAGCATAACCCCAAAAGCGATAGCGGTAAATCAGTAAGAGACATCATAGATCACACCATATTTAGTAAAATACGATTCTGACGTTCGGACACACCATTTCGTTGTGGTGTTCGGGTGGCGTGAGTTCTTGAAACTATTCGCATTGCTTCAAATGTAAACCAAACTCGTAACTCAAATATTCTACTCCACAATCAGATCGTAGAAATTTTATTTTCTTATTACGATGATTTTCCACTTCACTCTGAAATTCTTTGAACTTTTCAAATGTTTCAGACTTGTGTTTCATTAAGTAGATATACCCATATCTGCTCAAATCATCTGTGAAGGTGAGAAAATAACGATACCGCCATGAGCCTCAATATTCATTGGACCACATACATCAAGTATGTATGATTTCCAATAAATCAGTTGCTTGCTCCATAGTTCGGAGAACGGCGTTTTAGTCATCTTGCCCATGAGGCACGGTTCGCAAGTACCAAGTGATTCATAATCAAGTGATTCCGAAGTCCATCGGTATGGAGTTTCTTCATGTGTTTTACACCGATATGACCTAAACGGCAGTGCCACAAATAAGTTGCACTATCATTATCAACTCTGCATCTTTTGGCTTCAACATTATGAATATGTGTATCACTACTATCGAGATTCAATAAAAATAGACCACTCTTCAAGGGTGCATGACCATAAAAGATATTACTCATATAAATAGAACAACCATTATTCTCTGATTTAAATGAATAACCGTCTCGCATCAAACAAGATCCAGATATAATGTTCATGCTTAACGCTGGCACCAAATAACAATTATTTAGGTCTAAAACTAATCCCGATGGTAGATGTAGAGGTAGCGTGCCGACCGCGATCACATCGACTTTGTAACCATTTCCCACGTGCATCGTCACCTCGTCCTTAGCCAATCTTTGCTTAATCCGTAGTCCCTGTTTCGAGTTGCAAATATTAGCAACAGAACCAGTATCAAATACCCAGGTGCTACTGCGAGCATTAGTAAGGTACACATCAATAACATGTATATCACATATACCTTTGTTCACCTTGCCATTGTTCTTATCCGCCAAATACTTGGGGCAGTTCCGCTTCCAGTTTCCAGTCTGCTTGCAGTAGAAGCACTCAGTTTCAGGCTTAGGTCCAGACTTGGGTTTCTTCTCTTGAGCAGCAACTTGCTTGCTGTTCTTATTGAAGTTCCCCTTCTTCTTCCCTTTGCCCTTCTTCTTGAAACTGGTGGTCTTATTGACCATCAACACTTGATGCTCCTTCTTGATTTCTACCTCCGCAGCCTTTAGCATTGCGAAGAGCTCGGGAATAGTCTTGTCCATTCCTTGCATATTATAGTTCATCACGAAGCTCTTGTAGCTTGGTGGTAGTGATTGAAGAATTCTGTCAATGACACTATCATTAGGATTAACTCCCAGTTGAATCAAGTGATTATTATACCCGGACATTTTGAGTATATGTTCCTTGTGAACTATTCTCCTCCATCTTACAGCTATAGAACTTATTGGAACTTCATATCTCTCAATCCGGGCATTTGCTTGAAATATTAACTTCAACTCTGGAACATCTCATATGCTCCATGACGTTCAAAACGTCGTTGAAGACCCGGTTCTAAACCGTAAAGCATGGCACATCGAACTATTGAGTAGTCATCAGCTTTGCTCGCCAGACGTTCTTAACGTCGTCGGTTGCATCTGCAGCAGGCACGGCACCAGCGGTGCTTCGGGGCGTAATTCTTCTGTGCAGCAATGAAGATAATCCTCAAGTTACAGACCCAGTCCGTGTAGTTGCTACGATCATCTTTCAACTTAGCTTTCTCAAGGAATGCATTAAAATTCAACGGAACAACAGCACGAGCCATCTATCTACAACAAACATAGACAAGCAAAATACTATCAGGTACTAAGTTCATGATAAATTTAAGTTCAATTAATCATATTACCTAAGAACTCCCACTTAGACAGACATCTCTCTAGTCATCTAAGTGATCACGTGATCCAAATCAACTAAACCATGTCCGATCATCACGTGAGATGGAGTAGTTTAATGGTGAACATCACTATGTTGATCATATCTACTATATGATTCATGTTCGACCTTTCGGTCTCCGTGTTCGAGGCCATATCTGTATATGCTAGGCTCATCAAGTTTAACTTTGAGTATTCGCGTGTGCAACTGTTTTGCACCGTTGTATTTGAGCGTAGAGCCTATCACACCCGATCATCACGTGGTGTCTCAAAGCATGAAGAACTTTCGCAGCGGTGCATACTCGGGAGAACACTTCTTGATAATTAGTGAGAGATCATCTTAAAATGCTACCGTCAATCAAAGCAAGATAAGATGCATAAAGGATAAACATCACATGCAATCAATATAAGTGATATGATATGGCCATCATCATCTTGTGCTTGTGATCTCCATCTCCGAAGCACCGTCGTGATCACCATCGTCACCGGCGCGACACCTTGATCTCCATCGTAGCATCGTTGTCGTCTCGCCAATCTTATGCTTCTCGACTATCGCTACCGCTTAGTGATAAAGTAAAGCATTACAGGGCGATTGCATTGCATACAATAAAGCGACAACCATATGGCTCCTGCCAGTTGCCGATAACTCGGTTACAAAACATGATCATCTCATACAATAAAACATCACATCACGTCTTGACCATATCACATCACAACATGCCCTGCAAAAACAAGTTAGACGTCCTCTACTTTGTTGTTGCAAGTTTTACGTGGCTGCTACGGGCTTAGCAAGAACCGTTCTTACCTACGCATCAAAACCACAACGATAGTTCGTCAAGTTAGTGTTGTTTTAACCTTCGCAAGGACCGGGCGTAGCCACACTCGGTTCAACTAAAGTTGGAGAAACTGTCACCCGCTAGCCATCTCTGTGCAAAGCACGTCGAGAGAACCGGTCTCACGTAAGCGTACGCGTAATGTCGGTCCGGGCCGCTTCATCCAAAAATACCGCCGAACCAAAGTATGACATGCTGGTAAGAAGTATGAATTGTATCGCCCACAACTCACTTGTGTTCTACTCGTGCATATAACATCTATGCATAAAACCTGGCTCTGATACCACTATTGGGGAACGTAGTAATTTCAAAAAAATTCCTACGCACACGCAAGATCATGGTGATGCATAGCAACGAGAGGGGAGAGTGTTGTCCACATACACTCGTAGACCGAAAGCGGAAGCGTTATAACAACGCGGTTGATGTAGTCGTACGTCTTCACGGCCCGACCGATCAAGCACCGAAACTACGGCACCTCCGAGTTTTAGCACACGTACAGCTCGATGACGATCACCGAACTCCGATCCAGCAAATTGTCGGGGATGAGTTCCGTCAGCACGATGGCATGGTGACGATCTTGATGTTCTACCGTCGCAGGGCTTCGCCTAAGCACCGCTACAATATTATCGAGGAGAATTATGGTGGAGAGGGCACGCGACACGCTAAGAGATCTCAAGGATCAATTGTTGTGTCTCTAGGGTGCCCCCTGCCCCGTATATAAAGGAGCAAGGGGAGGTGCGGCCTGCCAGAGGAGGCGCCAGAGGAGTCCTACTCCCACCGGGAGTAGGACTCCCTCCCTTCCTTGTTGGAGTAGGAGAGGAGAGGGAAGGAGAGAGAGGGGGAAAGGAAAGGGGGGGCGCCGCCCCCCTTCCTTGTACAATTCGGACTTGGATGGGAGGGGCGCGCGGCTGCCCCTTGGCCGCCTCTCCTCTTCCTCCTCTTGGGCCCATGGGGCCCATTAACCTCCGGGGGGGTTCCGGTAACCCCCCGGTACTCCGGTATATATCCGATAATTCCCGGAACCATTCCGGTGTCCGAATATAGTCGTCCAATATATCAATCTTCATGTCTCGACCATTTCGAGACTCCTCGTTATGTCCGTAATCACATTCGGGACACGAACAAAGTTGGTACATCAAAACTATAAACTCATAATAAAACTGTCATCGTAGCGTTAAGCGTGCGGACCCTACGGGTTCGAGAACAATGTAGACATGACCTAGAACTGTTTCGGTCAATAACCAATAGCGGAACCTGGATGCTCATATTGGCTCCTACATATTCTCGAAGATCTTTATCGGTCAAACCGCATAACAACATACGTTGTTCCCTTTGTCATCGGTATGTTACTTGCCCGAGATTCGATCGTCGGTATCAATACCTAGTTCAATCTCGTTATCGGCAAGTCTCTTTACTCGTTACGTAATGCATCATTCCGTAACTAACTCATTAGCTACATTGCTTGCAAGGCTTATAGTGATGTGCATTACCGAGAGGGCCAGAGATACCTCTCCGACAATCGGAGTGACAAAACCTAATCTCAAAAACGCCAACTCAACATGTACCTTTGGAGACACTGTAGAGCTCCTTTATAATCATCCCGATTCGTTGTGACGTTTGGTAGCACACAAAGTGTTCCTCCGATAGCACGGAGTTGCATAATCTCATAGTTGTAGGAACATGTATAAGTCATGAAGAAAGCAATAGCAACATACTAAACGATCAAGTGCTAAGCTAACGGAATGGGTCATGTCAATCACATCATTCTCCTCATGATGTGATTCCGTTAATCAAATGACAACACATGTCTATGGTTAGGAAACATAACCATCTTTGATCAATGAGCTAGTCAAGTAGAGGCATACTAGTGACTTTAAGTTTGTCTATGTATTCACACATGTATCATGTTTTCGGTTAATACAATTATAGCATGAATAATAAACATTTATCATGATATGAGGAAATAAATAATAACTTTACTATTGCCTCTAGGGCATATTTCCTTCACTTCATACCTAGTTCAATCTCGTTACCAGCAAGTCTCTTTACTCGTTCGATAATGCATCATCCTGCAACTAACTCATTAGTTACATTGCTTGCAAGGCTTATAGTGATGTGCATTACCGAGAGGGCCCAGAGATACCTCTCTGATACATGGAGCGACAAATCTTAATCTCGATCTGTGACGCCCCCGATTTAATCGTACACTAATCATGCACGCAAATGTGTACGATCAAGATCAGGGACTCACGGAAGATATCACAACACAACTCTACAAATAAAATAAGTCATACAAGCATCATAATACAAGCCAGGGGCCTCGAGGGCTCGAATACAAGTGCTCGATCATAGACGAGTCAGCGGAAGCAACAATATCTGAGTACGAGACATAAGTTAAGCAAGTTTGCCTTAAGAAGGCTAGCACAAACTGGGATCAGATCGAAGAGGCGCAGGCCTCTGCTGGGATCCTCCTAGCTACTCTGAGGTCGTCGTCGCTGGGCTGCTGCGTAGTAGTAGGCACCTCGAGTAGTAGTCGTCATCGACGGTGGCGTATGGCTCCTGGCTCCATCGTCAGTTGCGACAATCGAGTAGAGGTAGGGGAAAAGGGGAACAAGGCAACCGTGAGTACTCATCCAAAGTACTCGCAAGCAAGGAGCTACACTACATATGCATGGATATATGTGTAAAGGGCCATATCGGTGGACTGATCTGCAGAATGCCGAATAAGAGGGGATAGCTAGTCTTAGCGAAGACTACGCTCGGTCACCTGTCTTGCAACAGTAGAAGAGGGCAATCTGAAGTCCTCCAAGTAACATCACATAGCAATAATCCTACCCGCGATCCCTCCTCATATCCACGAGAGAGAGCGACCACGGTTGTATCGGCACTTGGAAGGTGTGTTTTATCAAGTATCCGGTTCTAGTTGTCATAAGCTCAAGGTACAACTCCAAGTCGTCCTGTTATCGAAGATCACGGCTATTGAATAGATTAACTTCCTGCAGGGTGCACCAACTTACCCAAAGACGCTTGATCCCATTTGGCGGACACACTTTCTGGGTCATGCCCGGCGCGGAAGATCAACACGTCGCAGCCCCACCTAGGCACTGTGAGAGAGGCCAAGACGCCGGTCTAAACCTAAGAGCGCAGGGTGCGGGCCCATCGCCTCGAGCACACACTTGCGTTGCGAGGGCGGCCGAAGCGCACCTAGCCTAGCAGCGTTCGATCCAATCCGGCGCGCGCTCCGTCGTTGACGTCTGAAGTGCTTCGGTGATACCACGACGCGGGATACCCATAACTACTCCCGCGTAGATGGTTAGTGCGTATAAGCTCGTAGCCAACTCAGATCAAATACCAAGATCTCGTTAAGCGTGTTAAGTATCCATGAGCGCCAAGCAGGCCAGGCCCACCTCTCTCCAAGGAGGTCTCAACCTGCCTGCCGCTCCGCCACAAAGATCCATCCAGAGGGCCGTCAGGACAAAGGTCCTTTCAGCCCCCAATCCGTGAATCACTCGCGGGTGCTCCACAAGCCGACCCGACTTTAGTCACCACATGTATCATGTATAAGTATAAGTATATACCCGTGATCACCTCCCGAGTGATCACGGCCCGATAGTATAGCACGGCAGATGGACAAGAATGTAGGGCCACAGATGGCAGTACTAGCATCCTATACTAAGCATATAGGATTGCAGGTAAGGTATCAACAGTAGTAACAAGGACAGGCTATGAATCAGGATAGGTATAACAGAAAGTAGTAACATGCTACACTACTCTAGTGCAAGCAGTATAGAGAAGAGTAGGCGATATCTGGTGATCAAGGGGGGGGGCTTGCCTGGTTGCTCTGGCAAGAGAGAGGGGTCGTCAACACCGTAGTCGAACTGGGCAGCAGCAGCGTCGGTCTCGTAGTCTACCGGAGGGAAGAGGGGGAAGAAACAATGAATACCATGTAAACAGATGCATATCGATGCATGACAAGACAAGTAACGATGCTAGGCGTGCCCTAACGTGGTATGAGGTGGTACCGGTTAAGAAACATCCGGAAAGTATTCCGGTGTTTCGTGTTTTGAGCGAGAGAGACGGAGGGGAAAGTTGCGGGTTCGATAGGTTAGGGGGGTGTGGCGGACGAACGAACTGCGTATCCGGATTCGTCTCGTCGTTCTGAGCAACTTTCATGTAGAAAGTATCTTCATCCGATTCTGGATTAAAAGATATGATTTTCTAAAGATTTAAATCATTTTCTGATTTTAATTATATATTTAATTCCAACCTTATCCAAAACAGTGTGTGATAGCGTGGGCATGACATCGAGTGATGTCAGCAGGTCAACTGGTCGGTTGACCGATCAAAATCGACATGGGGACCCACTGTCATAGACGAGTGGGTTAAGAGTTTAAACTAATCTAAAATTAGTTAGAAATCTCTGGGCCCATTGCCGGTGTCTAATTAGGTTTTAGTTAATTAAATTAATTAATTAGCAGTTTATATATTTGTTTTATTTGTTTTATGGCATGGGGCCCGCATGTCGATGGCGATAGCTGCCACGTCAAAGACGCTGACTGGGTCAACCCGATCCAAGGGCCCTCAGACCCACTGGTCGGCGACACGATGGCGGGCCACCGCGCCACGTCGGCGTCGGCGTTGGGGAGCTCGGTGGCGTTCTGCTGCGGAGGGCGGACCTTGCGAATCGCCGTCCGGCGGCCAAAATGGCGCTGGGGTGTGCGTTCGAATGGGAGACGACGGCAGCGTCGGTTGGTGATGGTTGCGCGGGCGTGGTGGCGGAAGCAGCTTGGCGAGCTCATCGGCGGTGAGGTGGTTGGGCGAGGCGACCACGGCGACTCAGCGTGCCGGGCTAACGGAAGGCGGGGGGCTGCGCGCGCGCTGAGCACAAGGCTCGGCCCGTGACCATTTAGTCACCGGAAGAAGCGCGCGGCGACGAGATCGCGACAGGCGCTCGGGTGCCAGCGGCAGCTAGCTAGGCGCAGCAGGCGAGAAGGAGAGGGAGAGGGCGGGTGGAGCTCACCGTCGGTCAAGAAAGACCCTTGGTGGCTTAGGAGCAGCAGAGCTCGCCGGGAGGAAGGGATCACCGGCGGCCGTCGAGGAAGAAGACGACCGAGCCGTGGCCTCACGGTGCTCCTCGAGCTCGATGGCGGCGTAGCCGAGGTAGAGGTCGTCTGCGCGTCTCGTGGGCGTCTTTGGCGTGGGTGGCGGTGGCAGCGGCTATGGCGCAGCCATGGCGACAGCGGCCTGGGCACGGGAGGAGGGTTTTGGAGAGCGAGGGGAGGCGAGGGGCTCTAGGGTTTGGGGCACAGGAGGGTTGCCGTCGACCTAGTAGGCGCGGGGTGCACCGGATGGCCGCCGCGTGGCCATTGGCGCCGTGGACGGGCGCTCTGTGTCCACGGGGGTGGGGGTGAACAGAGGAAGGGCAAGGAGGGGGGTTAGGTGGGCCAGCCGGTCTATGGGCTGGCCGGCTGGGCCGCTTGGCCCAGTTGGCCAGGGGGGTTTTTTCCTTTTCTCCTTTTGTTTTATTTTTCTTTTCTTATTTTTCCTTTTCTGTTTTAATTCACTTTAAAATATTCAGACACTTTATAAAAATGTGTGCACCCCACCATAATTAACTTTGTAATATTTGACAACCCCCGAACATTTTAGTTTTAAATTTTTGAACACTTTTATTGTTAGCTTGATTTTGAATTTGAATTCGAATCGGTTTCGAACTAACGCGAGATTAGCAACAGTAATCGAGGTGACGTGGCATCATTAGCGGAGGGTTACTGTGGCTTAATTATCCGGGCGTCACAATTCTCCTCCACTACAAGAAATCTCGTCCGAGATTTAAGAGGGAGTAAGGGGAAAGATGCAGTTACGAAATCCTACTTGAATCTTCTCGGTCTTGGTTGATCTTCTTGAAGAGGTCGATCCATTACCTTGACATCTTCATTTCTCTGCTACAGGTCATCATGGTGATGCCGCCCTTTTCTCGGAAACTCCAACGTTTTACGAATAGGTAGGGGTTATTCGTGAACGAACCTCTGCAAGGTTGACTATCTGGTAGCTAACATCGGGAAGGTGGCGGAAAGTAACTCTCGGCTGGAACTTAAGAAAATATCGAGAGCAAAGTAAGAAGGTACCATGAGAAGTTTCGGCGGGTAGGCAATCATTCGATGCACGAAACAAAGTGTAAAAGGGTCGAGTAATGGTAATAAGTTTTGTGTCCGATACAGAATAGATTACTAGGAAGGTGACCCGTGAATTACATGCGAAGTCAAGCACGAGGAATAACTTGGGCAACAGGTGTACAGGAGAGTCAGGATTCGACCTCGTGAAACTGTGGGTTATGGGCCCACCATGTGGTTAAAAGTAGGAAGGTCGGTGACATCTTGCACGATCATGTAAGCAAGGCATGTCGAGGAGAGTGCGAGGGTCATGTCGGCAACAACATAGGTACCAAGGGCGAGGGACGAAGAGAACCATTTTCCTGCTTTCGTTGAACGAGGCGGACCAATAGGCAAAGTTCTCGTCCATCGATGGTTACGGAATGTCATCAACAATAGTAATGTGGTCT
The DNA here is from genome assembly GCA_021605205.1 of Aegilops longissima. Classification (NCBI taxonomy): domain Eukaryota; kingdom Viridiplantae; phylum Streptophyta; class Magnoliopsida; order Poales; family Poaceae; genus Aegilops; species Aegilops longissima. The sequence goes on along the minus strand of CM038677.1, from coordinate 669,213,474 downwards.
TACTTACAGTGGTACAGCGAGGTGCTTACCTAAGCGAGGAATTATCTTTGCTCGGTTAAGTCTGATTCTTGGAAAGGTTAAACAAAACAATGGAAAGGATAGTATTATTATCAGATTAAACAGAATAATTGAAAGGAAAATGTGTTTAAACACATATTTCAGGAGTATATCCTTCCCAATGACAAGCGAGCATGATACCCATGACAGGATATAATGTAGAAAACCCTTTAGGTAAGGGAAGAAAATTTTCATGACATTACCCATACAGCGGTGTTTTGGATAATTGATAAAGAGAATTTAGCATTGTGCTTCTGTTCTTGGTGATGAGCGGAGTACCACAGACATGCTTGAGTAGCAATGATATGGTGTTTCAATCAAGGGCGGACTTTGGATACACCAATGATCCATCAGGAGTAACTTATAAAATAAGTCCTACAATTTCCTCCAGGAGGAATGGTTATCCTTGCAAAAGAAATAATAATGATAGGTCCTCCAGCCGGGGGTGCTAGGCATGACATCATGTTACGGGTCATATAAAGACCAATGCTATGACTCTAGAAAAATGTCCCAACCATCATATCCGACCAAGATTCAGATCCGATTGGTGTCATGATACCTCAGACTCAGGATGTCCGAGAAGGAAAGCTGCGGCACATATCGACGAAATGACATTGTAAGATTCTCGGGAAATGAACTATGGGAGCGGGTTCCTGAAACAATAGTTCATCATTAAACCAAGGAGAGGATGAGGAGGTGACTGATGGACTCAGCGATAACTCATCGAGGTATCCAAAAGATGGATCTCCACAATTATGTGGATAAGGAGATAACATTTGTCAGATCAAATGATATAATGGGATATGCTCGAGGAAAACATACATAATTAAACATTGGTTGAACGGTGCACCCGAAATATGGGTTGGGTTGCACGGCCAATGTTAGAATGGTGATTCAATTAGCGAAGGACTTAGAATGAACTATCGCCCATTCACTTCAAAGAAATAGGGTTGCTAGAAGGAAAGAATCCAAACAACACCGTTCACTTGTTGGAATTAACACGGGGACCAAGAAAGAATGGTGATGGTGAGAAGTATTTCTATGTCAAGAATTCTCAAGAGGTGGAACAAATCTCAGAACATTCTTGACATAAAGGAGGTTAATACTCCAAGGTAACGAAGAACAATTGCTGGATAGCAAGGAACTCAAGGTATAACACCAAACATGAACAAGCTTGTGTTGGTGGGAAGGCAATAAAGTGGTCGATGATAATACAATTCATCGAGGGCAAGGATGGTATTTCTCATCATGAATTCAATTGATATCTGGATGAGCTCGAATGTTGATGATCACGACACCTTTGTCGGGAGAGTTCATGAAGATGTAATCGATCGGCGACGACATCAAGTCAAAGTAAAGATGAATTGAAAGGTTATTGGAACCAAGGGTACGACACAAACTCGAAACCAAGCTTGTTGTTCAAGGCGAAATGATATGACGATGAGGATCGACGTAAGGTTAGTTCATCGTCGAAAATTGTGCTCCGAGAAGAAGGACCAGGTAGCACAGTTAAAATCATCACGACAATGATATAGCCAAACAGGCTAGGAATGATGTGATCGGGTACAAACACGTACTTATAGAAGCTTACCGAAGAGTTGTTGAACCGTAGTGCGGACTCGGTTCAGTTATTGGTGTCTTTGAGTGTTTAATAACTCAGAGCCCGTGAAAAATTGGAATCAGTGGGAATGTAGCACTTGATGAAGAACTCATAAGAAGTTATGCAGTTCCATGATAATCTCGAGATACCAGGGGTAATACTCGATGATGAGATCAAAGTAGAGGTTGGACCGGGTATTGCTCTCTGAAGACAAGTGCTAAAACTTGCACGAGAAATGGTATTTAAAAGAGAACATGGTCGGAACCACGATTTCAAAAGGCGGATCCCGATATAAGATGAACTTATACCAAAGGAATAATTATTTAAGAGAAGCTTTAATGATAAGATCTACATCGTGTCCATGGGCATGAACGCAAGGTTCAAGGTCGACTCCCACTTCTCCAATGCATACCCTTTCATTCACTTCTCGCTTTCGATGATGTTATAGCGTTGAAATTTTATCTGGCAAAATACCAGAAGAGTACGACTCGTGAAAACTTTCGAGTTCACACATATTAAGGAAGGCATAGGTTCAACCCATCGGGGCATCTTAGAATCATATACCAGAATCTTTAGAAGTAATTAACTCAAGCTCGAAGGCAGAGCATGGTTGAGAAAGCAGAGGATACAATTTACCAGAGGCATTATGTATCAGAGGAAAGGCTCACAAGGTTATTGAATATGAAGGGCGTTGTCAGATAAAATCCAACAAAGGATCTGGTGGTCCACAAGGGATCTGACGTGAGCATCGGTACTCAACTAGAGGAAGAAGAATGCAAGGAGATCAAATTATAGAAACAACTGACTAACTCAATTGTCAAATGCAAAGGAATTATGATTTCCAAATCAAGGGATCAGGAGCAATGCTCTGATTAGTGATGGATAAGTTGAATAGCCTTAGGGTACAATCAACGATAATTGGATTGGTCGAGAACCAATTCCAGTTAAAAGAATGGCAGCTCAGCCGGAGAAGTACTTTATAAGGATCAATGATGATTGCGTGTATTCGCAAACATATTGAGTCAACAGACTCAAAATGATAATGACAAGGAATGTCAATAAGACTACGAGACTTATGGGATTAACTATATGCGAGCAAGCAAGAAATTCAAGAGCCAAGGGCTCCAGAGGATTTTTGGAAGATCGAATAGTATTTTGAAGACTTTTGTGAAACTCATGAACAACTGGGGATGAGAGGATACTCGACAAGTGCGAGGATTTATTTGAAGGGGTACTCATGCGGCAAAGAACTGCTAGGCAGTAGGCACGAAGTATTCTCGGAACAATAGAGAAAACTTCGGGTATCTTGTAATAACAAGATCAATGGGGGATGATCGTAAGAATGGCAAGTGTAAGTAGTTATCCATAAGGATTTATCGGTGGTCGGGAATAGCAAAAGTGATGGGCACAAAGTCTCGAGAGTATATCAAAGAGTATCTCCGAAATCTTCTGGTGTAGTCGGTGACCATCTGGACTGAAGGGCTCTCCGGGAGAAGTATTATCGAGAACCTAGAGTCAGAGTTAGTAAAATCGTTCAACCCGAGTAGAAGAGAGTTCAGAGTCCCAGAGTAAAGATCGAGGAGTAAAAGATCCTAATACCACCCAATGGCGACGTGTGCCCGTAAGACACACAGCCATGTTAGTAAAAGTTTTGCAATGTCTAGACTCAACTTCGGCCAAGGAGTTGGAAAGGGGGATTCCTACAGGCAGTCGGCTCTTATACCAACTTGTGACGCCCCCGATTTAATCGTACACTAATCATGCACGCAAATGTGTACAATCAAGATCAGGGACTCACGGGAAGATATCACAACACAACTCTACAAATAAAATAAGTCATACAAGCATCATAATACAAGCCAGGGGCCTCGAGGGCTCGAATACAAGTGCTCGATCATAGACGAGTCAGCGGAAGCAACAATATCTGAGTACAGACATAAGTTAAGCAAGTTTGCCTTAAGAAGGCTAGCACAAACCGGGATCAGATCGAAGAGGCGCAGCCTCCCGCACGGGATCCTCCTAGCTACTCCAGTCGCCGTCGGTGGGCTGCACGTAGTAGTAGGCACCTCCGAGTAGTAGTCGCCATCGACGGTGGCGTCGCTCCTGGGCTCCATCGTCTGTTGCAGCAATCGAGTAGAGGTAGGGGAAAAGGGGAACAAGGCAACCGTGAGTACTCATCCAAAGTACTGCAAGCAAGGAGCTTCACTACATATGCATGGATATATGTGTAAAGGGCCATATCAGTGGACTGAATTGCAGAATGCCAGAATAAGAGGGGGATAGCTAGTCTTAGCGAAGACTACGCTTCGGTCACCGTCTTGCAACAGTAGAAGAGGGCAATCTGAAGTCCTCCAAGTAACATCACATAGCAATAATCCTACCCGCGATCCCTCCTCATATCCACGAGAGAGAGCGACCACCGGTTGTATCCGCACTTGGAAGGGTGTGTTTTATCAAGTATCCGGTTCTAGTTGTCATAAGCTCAAGGTACAACTCCAAGTCGTCCTGTTATCGAAGATCACGGCTATTCAATAGATTAACTTCCTGCAGGGTGCACCAACTTACCAAAGACGCTTGATCTCATTTGGCGGACACACTTTCTGGGTCATGCACGGCGCGGAAGATCAACACGCCGCAGCCCCACCTAGGCACAACAGAGAGGCCAAGACGCCGGTCTAAACCTAAGAGCGCAGGGTCAGGCCCATCGCCTCGAGCACACCTGACGTTATGAGGGCGGCCGAAGCAGACCTAGCCTAGCAGGCGTTCCAGTCCAATCCGGCGCGCGCTCGGCTACGACGTCTGAAGTGCTTGGTGATACCACGACGCGGGATACCCATAACTACTCCCGCGTAGATGGTTAGTGCGTATAAGCTCGTAGCCAACTCAGATCAAATACCAAGATCTCGTTAAGCGTGTTAAGTATCCATGAACGCCAAACAGGCCAGGCCCACCTCTCTCCTAGGCGGTCTCAACCTGCCTGTCGCTCCACCACAAAGATCCATCCAGAGGGCCGTCGGGACAAAGGTCCTTTCAGCCCCAATCCGTGAATCACTCATGGTGCTCCACAAGCCGACCCGACTTTGGTCACCACATGTATCATGTATAAGTATAAGTATATACCCGTGATCACCTCCCGAGTGATCACGGCCCGATAGTATAGCACGGCAGACGGACAAGAATGTAGGGCCACAGATGAAAGTACTAGCATCCTATACTAAGCATATAGGATTGCGGTAAGGTATCAACTTGATAGTAACAAGGACAAAGGCTATGCATCGGGATAGGTATAATGAAAGCGATAACATGCTACACTACTCTAGTGCAAGCAGTATAGAGAAGAGTAGGCGATATCTGGTGATCAAGGGGGCTTGCCTGGTTGCTCTGGCAAGAGAGAGGGGTCGTCAACACCGTAGTCGAACTGGGCAGCAGCAGCGTCGGTCTCGTAGTCTACCGGAGGGAAGAGGGGGAAGAAACAATGAATACCATGTAAACAGATGCATATCGATGCATGACAAGACAAGTAACGATGCTAGGCGTGCCCTAACGTGGTATGAGGTGGTACCGGTTAAGGGGGGAAACGTCCGGGAAAGTATTCCCGGTGTTTCGTGTTTTCGGGCAGAGGAGCCGGAGGGGGAAAGTTGCGGGTTCGATAGGTTAGGGGGGTGTGGCGGACGAACGGACTGCGTATCCGGATTCGTCTCGTCGTTCTGAGCAACTTTCATGTAGAAAGTATCTTCATCCGAGTTACGGATTAAAAGATATGATTTTCTAAAGATTTAAATCATTTTCTGATTTTAATTATATATTTAATTCCAACCTTATCCAAAACAGTGTGTGATGACGTGGGCATGACATCAGAGTCATGTCAGCAGGTCAACTGGTCGGTTGACCAGTCAAAATCGACATGGGGACCCACTGTCATAGACAGTGGGTTAAACAGAGTTTAAACTAATCTAAAATTAGTTAGGAAATCTACTGGGCCCACCTGTCAGTGTCTTATTAGGTTTTAGTTAATTAAATTAATTAATTAGCAGTTTATATATTTGTTTTATTTGTTTTATGGCATGGGGCCCGCATGTCAGTGGCAGTAGCTGCCACGTCAGCATGTTGACTGGGTCAACCCAGTCAACGGGGCCCTCAGGACCCACTGGTCAGCGACACAGTGGCGGGGGCCACTGCGCCACGTCGGCGTCGGCGTTGGGGAGCTCCGGTGAGCGTTCCTGCTGCGGAGGGGCGCCGGACCTCGCTGGAATTCGCCGTCCGGCGGCCAAAATGGCCGCGGGCGGGTGCGTTCGAACGGGGAGACGACGACGCGTCGGTTGGTGATTCTTGTGGCGTGGTGGCGGAAACAGCCTGGCGAGCTCATCGGCGGTGAGGTGGTTCGGTAGCGAGACGACCACGGCGACTCAGCGAGCCGGGGCTAACGGAAGGCGGGGGGCTGCGCGACGCGCTGAGCACAAGGGCTCGGCCCGTGACCATTTGGTCACCGGAAGGGCGCCGGCGACGAGATCCGCGACGGGGGCGCTCGGGTGCTTCGGCGGCAGCTAGCTAGGGCGCAGCGGGGCGAGGAAGGAGAGGGGAGAGGACGGGGTGGAGCTCACCGAACGGTCAAGAAAGACCCTTGGTGGCTTAGGAGCAGCAGAGCTCGCCGGGGAGGAAGGGGATCGCCGGCGGCCGTCGAGGAAGAAGACGACCCGAGCCGTGGCCTACGGTGCTCCTCGAGCTCGATGGCGAGGCGTAGCCGAGGTAGAGGTCGTCGGCGCGTCTCGTGGATGTGCTGGCGAGGCGCGGGGTGGCCGGTGGCCGCGGCTATGGCGCAGCCATGGCGACGGCGGCGCTCGGGTACGGAGGGGAGGGGATTTGGAGAGCGAGGGGGGGGGGCGAGGGGGCTCTAGGGTTTCGGGGCACCTGGGAGGGGTTGCCGTCGACCTAGTAGGCGCCGGGGTGCACCGGATGGCCGCCGCGTGGCCATCGGCGCCGTGGACGGGCGCTCTGTGTCCACGGGGGTAGGGGTGAACAGAGGAAGGGGAAGGAGGGGGGTTAGGTGGGCCGGCCGGTCTATGGGCTGGCCGGCTGGACCGCTTGGCCCAGTTGGCCAGGGGGGGGTTTTCCTTTTCTCCTTTTGTTTTATTTTTCTTTTCTTATTTTTCCTTTTCTGTTTTAGTTCACTTTAAAATATTCAGACACTTTATAAAAATGTGTGCACCCCACCATAATTAACTTTGTAATATTTGACAACCCCCGAACATTTTAGTTTTAAATTTTTGAACACTTTTATTGTTTGCTTGATTTTGAATTTGAATTCGAATCGGTTTCGAACTAACGCGAGATTAGCAACAGTAATCGAGGTGACGTGGCATCATTAGCGGAGGGTTACTGTGGCTTAATTATCCGGGCGTCACACGATCTATGCCAACTAAATAAACACCATCGAAGACACATGTAGAGCACTTTATAATCACCCAGTTACGTTGTGACGTTTGATAGCACAAAAAGTGTTCCTCCGGTATTCGGGAGTTGCATAATCTCATAGTCAGAGGAATATGTATAAGTCATGAAGAAATCAATAGCAATAAAACTAAACGATCATTATGCTAAGCTAATGGATGGGTCTTGTCCATCACATCATTCTCTAATGATGTGATCCCGTTCATCAAATGACAACACATGTCTATGGTCAGGAAACTTAACCATCTTTGATTAACGAGCTAGTCAAGTAGAGGCATACTAGGGACACTATGTTTTGTCTATGTATTCACACATGTACTAAGTTTCCGGTTAATACAATTCTAGCATGAATAATAAATATTTATCATGATATAAGGAAATATAAGTGACAACTTTATTATTGCCTCTAGGACATATTTCCTTCAAAACAAACGCAAGCTCAAGAAGTAGCATGCCCTGGTGCCTAGTGGGCACCTGGGTGGCCTCCTCCGGTATTTCTTTTCTCCAGTATATTTTTCATATATTCCTAAATAATTTTCCATAAATTTTCTGCTCATTTGGAGATGTGCAGAATAGGTATCTCTGGCGTAGCTTTTTCAGGTCCAGAATTCCAGCTGCCATTATTCTCCCTCTTTGTGTAAACTTTCCATATTATGAGAGAAAATGCATTAGAATTACTCCACAAGGTGTTATATTGAATAAAAACACTATAAATAACAGTAGGAAAACATGATGCAAAATGGACGTATCAACTCCCCCAAGCTTAGACCTCGCTTGTCCTCAAGCGAAAGCCGATATCGAGAATCATGTCCAAATGTTTATAGAGAGAGGTGTCGATAAAACAAAATACAGACATAGTAGCACCATGCTCATTATTATAACAACAATAAACTTTATCATAAAACTTCTCATGAGCAAGTAACAATTCATCACAATATCGAAGTATAAAGCATAAACTTTAATGAAAACTAACAAACTATGTTCTCAGTCATCTTTGCAATTACAATTCATCATATTTTCAGGAAGGGTCTCGTGTCGGAGACTTCTGGCAAGTCCACATACCCAACCATCATTGAATCTTCTATGATTGCTAACACTCACAACATATATATGGAGCAAAAAGTTTCAGCCAGACGCATAGAAAGATAGGGGCTTATAGTTTCGCCTCCCAATTTATTCACCTCAGGGGTGATGTCAACAATAATAACTCATGATCACTGATATCCAACTGGATATATGTGCCTAGATCTTTCTCCACCACATGATGCTTGCAAAATATAAAAATAAAAAGGAATAGAGGAGAACACTATTGACTCTTGCATAAAAAGTAAAAGCATAAAAGTAAAAGATAGACTCTTCGCAGAGGGAAGCAGAGGTTGTCATGCACTTTTTGTTTTTGGATGTACAAGCTCTTAATGCAAAAGAAAGTCACGTTATATTGCCCCTTATGATAGTAACCTTTATTATGCAGTCTGTCGCTTTTAGTACTTTTCCATCACCAGTTCGTACAACGCTTATTTTTCCTTACACTAAAAAATCATACATATTTAGAAGCAATTTTTATTGCCTTATGCTCCATGACAACCTACTTCAAGGATCTTATTCAATCCATAGGTAGGTATGGTGGACTCTCTTGAGATTGAGTTTAAGGATTTTGGATGCACAAGTAGTATTTCTACTTAGTGCGGATTTTTGGCTAGCAAAGATATTGAGCAAGCACCACATGTTGGAGGATGTATAAAAATAGAACTTCTATGTGAATATGAACAAACATAAATCATTATGTTGTCTTCCTTGTCCAACATCAACAATTTGGCATAAAATACTTAATGGGGGCTCACAACAATAAAAGATGTCCAAGATGGTATATTTGCATGTGAATCTTCTCTTCCCTCATTAATTCTCTCATGAATTACATCATTGAGGACGAGTTTCTGCCTCATACAGCTTAGGCCAAAGACTAGGGACGTTGAGGAGATGGGGCACCGGTCGATCAACAGTTCTTCTTTCACTTTCATCCCTTCATACTTGTTTTCTTGCTTTTCTTACCACTGCTGTAAGCACCGGTGTCCTCCGCAAGTGCAAGAGAAGAGAAGGGACACGACCTATAAGCAAGTGCGAGTGCGAGGCTAGAGTTGTGAAACCAATTTCATGCGTCCAACGGGTTTGATTATAACTTGTAACTTGTAACACTTTTTGGTGGAGGGCTCTTGCCCACTCTCTTCTTTAATACTACCTCTGTTCTGGTTTATTGGTCCCTTTAGTATTTCTGTCACATTATGATCATTGATTTAATTAACAAAACGTTAATGCATGTCACCCAAAATAATATCATTAAAAACCATGTTCAAATACGAATTCAACGATATAGTTTTTTATGATGTGCATTAACAATTTGTCAGTTAAATCTTTTGGCACACAATACAGAGGACCAATAAATGAGGACGGAGATAGTATATGATACGCACGAGTGTGCGTATTCGAGAGAGAGCGAAAAACACATCAAACGGCATTCAACGGTGCAAGTGCAACACAACCAAATGCAAGCAAGGAGGCCGGTCTAGCAGAGCGCCTGCGGCGCCCAACCAGCTCCTAGTCCACCACACTTCACCGACCACTGCCCACCACCCCCGCCAACTTAATTCGCTCGCCGTCCGTTGCGGAGACCGTTTCCCTTCCCTTGAGCAACCACGCCTCCGGCGCCCCCAAATATATCCACTGCCGACGAGGCTCCCGGGCTCGCGTAGCCACACGTTCAGATTTCTCCACCTGCCCCGGCCGACGACGACGCTCACGCCGCTGCTTTTAGCTCGGTCGTCCCTCGGTCGCCTGACCGATCGACATTTTTTTCGCCGCAGGCCGGCCGGTGCATGCATGCACGCACGCCTGCATGGTGCGCGCGGCCGTGTCGCGCCGTGAGGCTAGTGTTGCATGAGGATGCGCGCGCGTGCCAGGAGACGGCCTGAGCATCCGGCGCAGCCGCTGTCTCCTCCGGTGCCGGCGCCGCGCGCTCCACGCGCGAGTCTCGCCGTGGGTGATCAGCGAACCAGCCCGTCTAGGAGTTGCTGGTTACCCCCGGCCGCGCAATGGATTATCAGCAGAAGGCCGGCGTCCAGTCGGCCGGGTCAAACAAGTCGTCACAGTCGGGCTCGTTCGACTTCGAGCAGGACCAGAGCCGCGATACCGACCGCCGGGAGGTCGTCGTCAAGATCGACGCCGACCCCTCGACCTCGCACGCGGCGGGCGGGTTGGGGTCTGGATCGGGCGAGACGTTCAGCTTCAAGAACAGCCAGCAGCAGTCGCCCGCGTCGCCGGCGCTGGGCGTCGGAGCGGAATGCAGCGACGACCCCGCGGGCCGCCTCATCGGCAACTTCCTACGGAGGCAAGCGGCGGCCGGCGGCGAGCTGTTGCTCGATCCCGACCTGGAAATAGAGGAGAATCAGGAGAATCACGAGACGTGGAGGCCGCCGCGCCCGCCCACGTCCGTCACCAATTCCCGTGAGCTCCGCGTCTCGTTCCAAGATCCCCACAAGCGTCTCGGCCAATCGTCGTCGTCGGCCTCCTCCTCGGACGTCACCGCCGACAACAATCGAAACCAGGATGCGAACGCAAGGGTGGACACCGCCGAGGTGGTACGTTGCACGTCGACATCGGCCGGGAACGACCTGTTGTCGCGCAGCAGGACGCGCTCCCGGCTGATGGACCCCCCGCCGCCGTCCAATGTCCTCCCCGGTGCCGACGGGGAGCGCAACGACCGCAAGTCGCTCGTCATGAAGGGGCGGCCCAAATCCGGGCATTACCGGTCGGGTCTCATCGGCAAGTCGGGTCTCATCGGCAAGTCAGGCGGCGCGCTCGACGACGAGGACGACGACCCGTTCATCGACGAGGGCGTGACCGCCGCCGACTTCAAGCGCGAGAGGACGGACTGCCTCATCATCCTGGAATGGACCGGCCTGGTGATCATCGTGGCCACGCTGGTGTGCAGTTTCAAAATACGAAGCCTGCAAGGGAAGGAGTTCTCGGGGCTCCCGCTCTGGAAGTGGGAGGTCCTGGTGTTCGTGCTCATCTGCGGCCGCCTCGTCTCCGGCTGGGTCCTCCGCATCACCGTCTTCTTCGTGGAGCGCAACTTCATGCTCCGCAAGAAGGTGCTCTACTTCGTGTACGGCGTGCGCCGCGCCGTGCGCACCGTGCTCTGGCTCGGCGCCGCGCTCATCTCCTGGCACCTGCTCTTCGACAACGGTAACCGGCTGGAGACGCAGACGCTGGTGCTGCACTACGTGACCAAGGTGCTGCTTTGCCTCCTGGTGGCCACCGTGATCCGGCTGGTCAAGACGCTGCTGGTCAAGGTGCTGGCCTCCTCCTTCCACGTCTCCACCTACTTCGACAGGATCCAGGACGCGCTCTTCAACCAGTACGTCATCGAGACGCTCTCCGGCCCGCCGCTGGTGGACGACGTGCAGCGGCTGCAGAGCGCGGGGGCGACCACGCCGAGGGAGTCCGCCGCTGCGGTGCCCAAGAACGGGCGCCTAAGCAAGCAGCTGCAGAAGCAGAAGTCGGACGACGGGATCTCGATCGACCAGCTCCAAAAGATGAACCAGAAGAACGTCTCCGCGTGGAGCATGAAGAGGCTGATGAGGATCATTCGGTACGGAGCGCTGACGACCATGGACGACCAGATCAAGCATGCGTCCGACCTGGGGGACGAGATGGCGACGCAGATACACAGCGAGCACGAGGCCAAGGTTGCTGCCAAGAAGATCTTCCACAATGTCGCCAAACCTGGATCCAAGTAAGTAGGCAGCCCCGAACTTTGGTGTTGAAACGCCATGTCGAAATGCTGGTCTAGTTCTTGATGGTGAACGATGATACACAGGCACATATACTTGTCAGATTTGATGCGGTTCATGAGGGAGGAGGAGGCTCTGAAAGCCATGGATCTCTTCGAAGGAGCCAAGGAGAACAACAGGGTCAGCAAACGAGCGCTCAAGAACTGGGTGGTACGTGATGCTCTCGGCTCGACATGGCCACCTTGCAATCTCAGTAGATCTCCAGCAATCCGTTACCAACATACGTGTGGCGTGGACTCTGCCGACTGCAGGTGAACGCGTTCAGGGAGCGCAAGGCCCTGGCCCTGACGCTGAACGACACCAAGACGGCGGTGAACAAGCTCCACCAGATGGCCAACGTGCTGGTGGCGCTCATCGTGCTCGCGCTGTGGCTCCTCATCCTGGGGATCGCCACCACGCGCCTCTTCGTCCTCCTCAGCTCGCAGCTCGTCCTCGCGGTCTTCATGTTCGGCAACACCCTCAAGACCGTCTTCGAGGCCATCGTCTTCCTGTTCATCGTGCACCCTTTCGACGTCGGCGATCGCTGCGAGGTCGACGGCATGCAGGTCAAAGATTCTCCCTGCGCTGCTGATTTACTGATTTTTTTCTTTTCGAAAAAGGGGTTATCCCCGACCTTTGCATCAGAACGATGCATACGGCCATACACTTTACTAAATTGACAAATGAGATTCTTCAGGATAACTGATTGATGTGGATGAATGGATCTTCAGGTGGTCGTCGAGGAGATGAACATCCTGACGACGATCTTCCTCCGACACGACAACCTCAAGATCTACTATCCCAACAGCCAGCTCGCCATCTTGCCCATTATGAACTACTACCGGAGTCCTGACATGGGAGACGCGGTTGACTTCTCTATTAACGTCGCTACGCCGGCGGAGAAGCTGGCCCTCATGAAGGAAAGGCTGATGCAGTACGTGCCATTGCACTTGCCTCACTCCTTTTTTGCACTGTTTGAGCAATTGGCTAATTACGCCACTTATATTTTGGTTCTACTTCAACTTTGTTGAGTTTCCCTTTAACTTTGTTTCGAATTTCAGTTATCTCGACAACAAGAGAGAACATTGGTACCCTGGCTCCATGATCGTGCTCCGCGACATTGATGATACAAACCGACTCAAGATAACCATATGGTGCCGCCACACCATCAACTTCCAGGACATAGGGATGAGATTCGAGAGGAGGGAGCTGATTCTCCAGGAGATGATGAAGATTCTAAGAGAACTCGACATCGAATACCGGATGTTGCAACTCGACATCAATGTTCGGAACGCACCCCCTATCCATTCTAATAGGATGCCAACAACATGGAACACAAGTTTTTGAAATTTGTTACCATGTGTCACCAATTTAATGGGTGAGGTTGTGTACTCAAGATTTCAGATTGCTAGGTCCTCTAGTTTTGTAGAAGGTGTAAAATATAAAGTATTTTGATCGACAACTTGCTGACGAGAACATGATGCGTAATCGAGTAACAACACATGAGGTAGGTTTTACGCTTAG